>JAOYMR010000019.1:2095772-2143272 GCA_025802075.1 Tenebrosternarchus preto | reverse complement strand
TCTTGAATTGTAACTGTCAAATCTTGAATAAAAATGCTGAGCTGAATTCATGTGTAACATTTACTTTCATTATTTTTTCACAATATAATTTTAAATAGTTAAATACATCTTTAAAAGTGTAATATACTTCTGTCTACCCTACATTTGTAGTTTCAAATGCTGTATTATTGTGTAACTTTGTTGTTATATTTCAAATGTTTTATTATGTAACATGTATATGCATTACATTTTTTATGGACTTTGCAACAACATAATTCGTATCACCAAAAGCAAGCTACCGTCCATATAGGCATCATGCATCAAGTATACGAGTAAGCGTAAGTGAGATGGCGCCACTTGGTGGCAAATATCGTACATTACACACTAAACTATCCTTGGCTTTACAAACTATATATTTTAAAAAACTATATACGAGCAATTTACAGACTCTGTGGCATATGAACCACGTGGACCCGCTATAAAGACTTCAAAATAACAATAAAATCAGCAGTTACTCATAAACCGCTTGGCAGTTTTAAAAAAATGTTATGTTTGGATACACCTCAAGAAACTCTCCCTCCTTCGTTTATACTGAGTCTGTCCAACATGAACCGAGCCAATCGTAAGTTATGTGTCAGTGGGGGACCTCTGGTATAAAACTGCACGCAGGTTAAAGGAAATTTCAGATCCCTTGAGTTTCTGCGCGTTAAGTGGCGTTGCCCAGAGGCGTGGCGCATCTAGCGGCGCGAAGATATGAACATGCTTTTTACTGTTTATTTTGTTAGTCTTTTAAGTTTATCAGAGGCTCAAAGCCTGAATACGACGCCTCACTCCCTGATGACGACAGAGGACGTCGAGCAGTGCTCGACGTGTGAGTTCAGAGAACAGAGTAAGCTGATGCGCCTTCACTCGATAAAATCTCAGATCCTCAGCATTCTGCGTCTCGAGCAGGCCCCGAACATCAGCAGGGACACGGTGAAACAGCTCATGCCCAAAGCACCGCCGCTGCTGGAGCTTCTGAATCAGTACCAGGAGGGAGGCGTCACCGAAGATGAGGAACAAGTCGCCACTGAAACAATCATCACTATGGCCACGGAACGTAGGCGCGCGCCGCTTCTACTTTACGTACTTGTTACGGTTTATGTCTAATATTCATTCTTAGAAAAAATCGAGTATTTAAAATAGATCTGAACAACATAGAGATGTGATAAGAAAGACTCCAGAAATCTCGTCTGTTTTATAGGCGGTTAAAACGTACGGATAACAAAAAATGATTCTACAGTTTGCACGTGAAAATAAATTACTTTACTGTCCATAATAGCGGTGATTATATATACTGTCCCTAAAAGCGATCACGTAAAATTATCCCGACAAAAATGTCTTAAATGTCCACGTAATTTGTGATGTTCATTTCAGCACAGAGCATCGCTCACGCGGACAGAATGCCCCGATGCTGCTTATTCTCGCTGAGTCCGAAGATTCTACCGAACAACATCCTGAAGGCGCAGCTCTGGATACACCTGCGTCTTGGTGACGAGACGACCACCGTGTGCATGCAGGTCTCCCGCCTAAAGCCGCCCTTTGACGGGAACCCTCGATCCAGAATCCGCTCTTTGAAGATCGACGTGAATGGGCAGACGAACCGCTGGCAAAGCATCGACATGAAGCAGCCGCTGCAGTCTTGGCTCAAACAGCCCGACAGCAACTTTGGCATAGAAATAAAGGCCTTAGACACCAGAGGAAAAGACCTGGCCGTCACATCTGCCGCATCTGGGGAGGAAGGGCTCGTAAGCCACTTTAAATAACCATTTTTATGTATTTCTATATGATATTGCGGGAGTATCTATATGAACAATGTCTCTTCAGCATTTGAATATGATACCAATGTATGCGTATTACTTTGGAAAAAATTATAAGTACACCTCAAAAAAGATTTGCATTACGCATATCCATTATGCATGGATTTTGCTCATTGCGTGTTGATTTCCTTTTTTGCGTTCATGTTCTTAGCAACCTTTCCTGGAAGTCAAAATCACGGAGAATCCAAAGCGGTCCAAGCGAGATTCGGGCCTCGATTGTGACGAACATTCCACCGAGTCCCGTTGTTGCCGGTATCCACTCACTGTGGACTTCGAGGATTTTGGCTGGGACTGGATAATCGCGCCCAAGCGCTACAAGGCTAATTACTGCTCCGGAGAGTGCGAGCACGTGCACCTGCAGAAGTACCCGCACACTCACCTCGTTAACAAGGCCAACCCGCGGGGCACCGCGGGACCATGCTGCACGCCGACGAAAATGTCGCCGATTAACATGCTTTACTTTAACCACAGAGAGCAGATAATCTACGGTAAAATCCCTTCTATGGTAGTGGACCTCTGCGGCTGCTCGTGAGCCTGCGTTCTTGGCCTGCATTCCCTCAGCTCGCGGCACCGGTCACTCTGGACTACAGAGGAATTTTTGCTGTGTCCTTCAACCTCTTCTCAAAAACGCAATGTAAAACAAGTCCAGCACGCTGTATACATATCTTAATACTTACAACTAAACAGACTAGAAGAGGCAATGGCGGTTTTTTGGTCACTGCCCGAGAGACTCTATAGTCCTTAATGAAAGTACAATTACAGTTGTAACTACAGTAATCACTAACTTCTATAATGCAGACAGAACACTTTTCTTACATTTTTTACACTGGCATTTTAGTCATTTGGCAGACGCTCTTATCCAGAGCGACTCACATCATGCTGTGACCACTGCTTGCTCAAAGAGAAGCTTCTCAGAAGTTGTGTTTGTGAAAAGTAACAGTTTTAACTTTAATATTCGTTTTTTAAATCATGAAATGCTTGATAAACCGAGATTCAGAAAACTTCTGACCTGAAACACCCATGAAAAATAGACCTAAAACTTTCAATCACTTTTTGGCACTTTCAATCATGTTTGTGGGTTTTCTAACAAATGTAACTTTTATCTTTTTATAAGGCATTACATTTTGAAATTTTTATACGGTTATTTAAACAATGAAAGCGGGCTATGACGGAGCAATTTGTGTCTAACACCCGTCGGGGAACTATTAAACGGAACTATTACGTCACAAGAAGGTCTGTCGTATTCCCCAACCACCGAACGCAGTTGCGCAGTAGCGCTGCAACCACAACGAATTGTTTCATGACCACAGACCACCTTGTCCTTTTGTAACCCGAACCAAAACGGCCCCGATGACCCTGCATTTGGCATGTGGAGTGGATCGCGGCTCTTCAAAGAAATAAACAAACACGAAGCTTCTTTCGCTCGCTGGGAGGTTCCTGCCGGGATGCGAAAACAGTGGAGCTTTGCCCTCGCCTTGAGGACAGCGCGTGCACCCGCAGATGGTCCCATTCCTTCCTCCGTTAAAGGAATAATTCACTGTTAACGCTCCTAACACTGAAATAGTGTTCGTGATCACAAGATTTCAAGTGAATAATGCTAACATTTTCATGTAGGCATATTTCACTTTTTATTAGTGAGGTTACTATTATTTGGATGAGGTGTTCCACAAATTGTTGTATTGCCTTTTTCAATGTCATACCACAGAGCAGTTCAAGAAATGATGTAGTAATGTTCCCTTTCATATGTGATAAAATCATGCATTCCTGTGACATATAATTTTATATATACGTACAAAAAAGAAAAACTTTAAGTCCACTTAGCCTGGTAGGTGGAGCTGAAACACCAGGTGGAGGTTGTTTGAAATCCCCGCGGCATCACGTGGAAGGATCTCCATGGAGCCCCTACTGAGCTTCAGGTCTTTGAAACCACCTGTAAAACAACAACTGCTTTCTGACAGCCGGAGATAACCAACACAATCAAGCTGTTAGAGCACTGCTGTCTGAAATAACATAATTGGAGATCTGTAACAAAGACATGCTCAGCACTTCGGATTCTTTGTTGAGAAACTTTTTTGAGAAACTTATTGAGAACTAAGAAAAGGGAAATACCATTTTCAGGACTTCTAGAGAGCAGTTCACAGACATATGTATACACACACACACAGACACATACATGCACACACACACACACACACACACACACACATACACACATACACATACACACACACACACACACATACACACACACACACACACACATACACACACACACACACACCAGATGTTTGGCAATCCTCCGATATAAAATCCATAACAGTTACAAACTATAAACAAGGAGTCAGCTTGGACGCTTGTCAAATTATCCTCTTTTTTGCTGACAATTCAAATTCCACTGCTAACATCAGCTTTTAAATAATACCATTGATCCAGCTGATACTAATGTAAATGCTTATGTATGTAAATGTTTGCTTATGCACCAAGATAACTTTACTCTTGGATACTTTACTTGAGCTGGAAAGCATTTACATGTCAGGCATAAAAAGATCAGTTAGTGTCTTTTGTAAGCACAAAGAGAGCAAAGCCAGATCCTGGATCAGTAATAACCATCCTGAACTATGCAGTACTTAACATCTATCAATTCATGAAACATTCTGCTTGTGATTTTAATTTCAGATCATCCTGCTTCTAAGAGAAAGGTAAATTTGTAGTAACACCCAGGAAGGTTACTTGATTGTATCAGAGATGATGGTCACCTTTAGAGAAGGAAATAGAATTCTGAATATTCTTCTGTAGCTCTTTCTTTTGCTCTGCATCAGAATATGTTAGTACTTATTGTTTAAACTAACATGGGATTCAAATCCTTCCGTTTAACAAATATCACAAGAACTAGGTTATATGAGGGTTGGAACTGTCAAAATCTGAATAATTTTAAACTTTCAGATATGAGTTATCCAAGCCCAGACAAATGAAGAATCTTTGAGCCTGTGAAGAATACTTGAGATAGCTTTGTTAAACAGCACTTGGCTTGAACATGCTCCTATGCAATAAATCTCAAACCTTTCTGTACAACATCTTAAACCTCTTTTACTGACTTTGACTGGGAATCACTTACTGACAGTACCGCACCATATCATTCAAAACCACCAAGCACTAAACTCTTTATCATCTTCCCAAGTTAATTGAAGCTGTTCATGTCAGAGTGAAAACAGGCAACTGGAGGATCCTAGAGCAATGTGCTCCCACATTCTGTATCGGTGAAGCAAATTTGTCAGAGCAGGGTACTTGTAGCACTAATCCACAACCTACCTTCTTTTATCCATGGGATCAAACCCAATGACCTTGGTGCTTCTGGTTTCACTGCCAGCTCTCCCAGGTGATCTGCACAAATACTGGGCTATACTTTATTTCTGAGTATGGTCCTCCCAAGGTTTCCTACCTCAGTTTCCTTGCTACTGTTGACTTTGGCTTGTTCATTAGGGGCCAAGTTCCTGTAAAATAGCTTTGAGACAATGACTATTGTAAAAAGCACTAGATAAATAAAATTTAATTGAATTGAATAGCATCCAGAAGTGCAGCCAAATCACAGATTTGAGTAAGATATATAGTCAGGCAAAAAATCTCTGGCTCCAGCTGTTGAGTCTCGAGCATTTGCTGGAAAACGATTCCCTTACAAAATATACCAAATCTGTATTCCAGATTCTCCTGTAATTATACATTAATCATGATTTCATCAAACATTTCATAACATCTTTTAATTGTCCATAGTGTTATATGAGGATGCACTTTTTTAAATGTACCAATGTTTAATGGCCCAGTCAGTGCTTCTTGTAAGCTTGTACTAGGAAGTTGTGTCTAAACATCAAAGAAAAAGCATTATCTGGGGCACTGCTTCCCCCAAGAGGAGATGTCATGTATTCAAACTGAATTTGTGCCCAAGTTGCAATATATAGGCCTACTTGCTTGACAGCCAACTTACAAATGCTGCTTAAATGCCAACGGCATTAACTGAAGCCCAGCTGGACAGAAATGACATGCTTTTAGACTTTAATCCCTGCTGTTATGATCCTGGTGTTTTTGGCTGTGCATACAGGCACAGTTTATTTCCATTTTGACTAAACGGCAACGTCCTTAAACAAGCAGATTATGAAGGAGGTTCTATCACAATTCCAGGTCAATAAACAGATCTCATGGACTGCCTACATACTGTCTTCCGTGTGCTGTGTAAAAAAGGTGGGGAGTGCATATGTATGAGCAGTGTGTATGCACACCTTATTATGGTCAAGTTTTGCTTGACACACTGTGTATATATTCACTGACAGCTGTTGTCTCTGTGGGATGACTTCTGTCGCTTCGCTAGCAGCTGATGAAGACGTACTACAAGCATAACATGCCGGAAAGTACTGGGATCATCTTTCTGGTTTATGCAGTAAGTAACTTTCAGTTCACGGTGCTGGGTTGGTAACTATCTAAAGTGTGCGTTATTATTAGTCTGGTTATATAACCAAGGTTACATAAGATACAGTAAATAGACGACCATACAACGTCTTTTATTGTTCAGATTTGAGACTTTTTAGGGGGAACAGTAATTAGGCTACATGCAAAATCATTAGTTGAAGCATCTTAAGAGTCCAAAAGACTAATTTTAAATGTACTTTCTATCCGTTATTGATACTGGATTACCGAAGAGTTTTTTGTGAGAATGAACACAGCCTAATACATTAATAGTCAATGTTTGCATTATACCTGAATTACGATGTTATATATTGTTTATTTTAGTTGTCTACAAACATGACAACGTGAATTCTAAGACAAAAAAACGTACATTCCTTGAAATGAATTTATGATGGAGCCCTATCATAATATTAGTTACATGTTATGCTTACAAATGTTTCTTTAAAGTTTGTGTAAATGTAAGTCGTTTTGGAGCTTTAAGATGAGTCGCATATCTGGAAATCCACAGTCACAGTCGTTTCAGTTTCTCGTAAACCACGTGACCCCATGAGGTAAACTCCGGCAAGACTCGTACCTCCAGCGTTGTATTCCGATTGGATAAAGGATTAAAAAAAGGCAGCGCATGAACCTCGACAGTGAGTTCTCATTGGCTACTGTATGTGACCGTTTTACGTAGCTAGCTACATGTCCGCGTTTTCCTCCTCAATAGTGTAATCGCATCAAACATAAAACTTGACCAGCAAGACAAAGAAAGTCACCTATAACGTCTTTGAACAATAATTTCAGTACTCTCCGGGTAAGTGAAGGCACTGCTTAGTCATAAAATATTATTTATAGTAATATAATATAGCTCATACCACATTCAGCTAGTTAGCTGTCTAGGTTAACTAGCTAACTAGATCAAACGCATGCTACACTATCAAAAGGATGTTTGTATCTGACGGCGGAAAATAGTTCCGCTTTGAGTTCATGATACAAGCGCGTCTCGACAACGGGTAATTACATTTTACTTAACGTGTAATTGTCGCGTTTGATCAGAAACTAGTAAACGCTAGTAACGCAAAGTTAGTACCTAGGATTTGTAACTAATTCAGCTAGTTAAGTGTGGAATAAGCGTTTAAGTTAGCTAGCTAGTTAGCTGGTTACAGCGCGTTTGTTGGCTAGGTAAAGCTGCTGATTTCCGATTTGTTTTGCGCCCTCATGATTTGTAATGCAAGTAAGCTAGCTAGTTAGCTAGCTAACGTACGAGAAGTATTTTTGTCGGACAGCTGTTTCATTGGGCTCTGGTTATCTGGTTACGAAAGCAATATTAGATTGTTTACATACAGGTATCCGGTAAAACAAGTTTCCACCTTCTCTGCAGTCGGTATACGCACATCATATACCCTTCACATAGCAGAATATAACCTCGTACACTGTGTTGTCGAACTCGTGGTAGATCTCAGGTTCCACAACATTGTCAAGATGGATCCACCCGTGGCGAGCTGGGTGTCTACACATTCTACAGTGGCGTGTGACTAACAGTGACTAAATTTCTCAGAGATGTCTTTAAAGTAAATATTCATTTATTAAATTATGTTTTTCGTGTTTTAATAAAGGCCACTGTCAAGTTGATTGTCATTATACCGTATTCTTGGTATATACAGGAACAAGGTGTATTTTTTTCTGGTCAATGGTTCAACAAAAGAATATAGCTGTACAGTCCACCGAGATACAAAGTGCAAAGTGTGAGAAAAGTTCAGAACACACAGGAACTGGGGACACATAAGCAAACATCAACATTCACAGTACTCTACGTTTCCATGTTATAATGTAAACAAACATGTCACCATTAGATGATTTGCTGTCTTTTTGTACTGAGTTAAAAGGTAGAAAAGGCCTGCTGTTTGGCACCCAGTTTTGACTTGCCTCCTTTGCTCACCAGCCTTGCACATCCCTTCGACCATCCTGAGTGTCGGCCATGACTCAGTGGCTTGAACTGCAACAATTGGAATCGAAGTATTTGGAGCAGGTGGACCAGCTGTACGATGACACCTTCCCCATGGCCATCCGGCAGTACCTTAGCAACTGGATCGAGAGCCACGATTGGTGAGGTCGATGGCGGCCGCCTAGAGCAGAGCTGCGCAGGCCTTTGCCGAAACCTCAGCTGCTTGTCCTTTCAGGCGTTAATGTGTTGCCTAACAACTGCTGGGCTTGGGTCCCTCCCCTCCCGGTTAAAAGTGCCACTTCATTTTCTATCTAAAAGGACTGAACTAGCCTGAGATTTAAGCTGCAATTTGGACTAATATACACCCTATATTTGTGTGCTGTTAACATTCTTTGCAAACAAGCGGTCATACAGACTCTAGGAATCAAAGACCACTGACTTACTTGATGATTCAGATATTGATGATTCAGACATTCCTCTGTGTTTTACTGCTATTCAGTGTCAATTTTTTTTGGTGTTGTTCATCTCCAGACCTCATATCCAGTTGCCAACCTTATTTTATAGAGTATAGTTCATGTGTAGAATGTAGAGTGTAGAGTACAGTTAATGTGTAGAGTATAGTTTATGTGCAGAGTAGAGTGTAGAGTTTGAGCTCCTTTGAAATAGAACTTGCACAGTAATTAAAAATCTAATATAAAATCAACACTAAAGATTAAAAAATAATTTCCAAGTCATAGTGCTCAGTAATTAGATATGTAGCCAGTGATTATCACTGTGAGGAGGGAACGCTTACCGAATCACTGTATCATCAGGAATTATATCTGCAAACTGAGAACTGAATGGCTGAGAAATGTTCTACACATTGAGAAACTACTTTCTCCTGCATCTGGATTCCAGGGACCATGTCGCTAATGTGGAGAACGAGTCACTGGCGACAGTGAGGTTCCACGACCTTTTGACCCAGCTGGATCACCAACACAGCCGTTTTGCAATGGAGAAAGACTTCCTGAACCAGCACAACATCCGCAAGATCAAACGCAACCTGCAGGTGTGTGTCAGGACCCCACATACTGCCACCCACAGTTACTTTTCGCTTCGCGCTGGGTGCAGTGCTTCAAGGTAGTACAGGGAATGCAGCAAACAGGACCAACAGACCAATCACAGCAGAGTTAGTGTCCAGCAGACCAATCACACCAAAGTCAGTGCCCAGCAGACCAATCACACCAAAGTCAGTGCCCAGCAGATCAATCACAGCAGAATTAGTGCCCAGCACACATCTCTGGTTTGAGTCTGGTTCTTCTTCCTCTTCTTCTTTTTAATCATCGTTATTATTTAAAAATATATTAAGTAGTGGCTCTCTGACAACTATGTCCAAGTCTGAGGTCTGAGTTGATCTTCAGAATAAACTCTTTTTACATGCCTGGGTTCTCTGTGTCTGCTGTACTGTTAAAAGAATAGTGTGAAGCCAGGAGGGCAGATGGAAGCACCATCAGACACTGAGAAGATGTTGCGTGATAATAAGATTCAGATCCAAGATACCATCTAACCTCACAGACGTCAGAGGCGTGTTGTGGATTCTTGCTAATGTTATTACTCAACTTCATGTTGCAGACCCTTTTTCAGGATGATCCTGTCTCCATGGCGATGATCATTAGCAAAAACCTCAGCGAAGAGAGGAAGATTCTTGCAACTGCACAGATGTCAGAGGTGAGAGAGAGTGTGTGCCTGATTACGCATGACCATGATTCATATGAATATGCATGGGACGCATGAGTGTTTATGCAAATCCAATGTTTGTTGCAGAACACAATGCACAATGCTCAGAGTGACATGATGATTGAGAAGCAAAAAGAGCTAGACAGCAAGGTGAAGGACATAAAGACCAAAGTACAGGTGTGGATCTGCAGGACCTTTTTTTACCCAGCCAACCATCAAATCACAACCAAGTTTACCCCACTAGTTGTCAGAGTCCAAAATCAAGTAATACCGTCAATATAAAGTTCATTTTTTTGTGTCATGGAAATTGACTTACAGATCTGGTTTTGTGTTTGACTGAAACATTGAAATCAGAAATCTGTGTGGGTGTGATATGTGTAGTTTTTATGTGCATTAATCTTTTAGGAAACAGAGCAGAACATCAAGAATCTAGAGGACCTGCAAGATGAACACGATTTCAAAAGCAAGACACTGCAGAGTCAAGGTGGGAGCAGGGGCAAGTGGGAGGGCTCTTGGGGTCAGAGGTCAGCACTGGGTTAGAGTCAAATTTGGGAGCATTTCTCAACCCAAGTATGCAGAGCATGGTGTATTTTTTTAAATGTCAGCACACATGCACATGCTCATAGCTTTTAGCTAATTTACACACTTGATTTTACTGTACAGAAAAGCTTTTGTGTGCAGTTTTGTTGTGCTTTTGATATGTGCTGGATCTTTGTAGTTTTTGCCTCTTCTGATTTTGCAGAGGAGCCAAACAGCATAATATCCCGTGAGGAGCTGAACCGCGAGAAGCTCTGCTTGAAGGCCATGTTCATGAAACTCAACAACATGAGAGGGGTGAGACAGGGTGGCATTGCAGCATGGGGGTGTGGTCAAGCAGTGCCCAACCCTTAATGGGGAACAAGGCCACCTAGGGGAGATCAACGTCTCCAGCAAAGGCACCAGGATATGCACACTGGTGCAGGAGGTGACAGCAGCGAGCAAAATGAGAAGCGAAACTTGCCGCTTACCTCTCAAATCCTGGGGTGAAAATTTTCTGGTTGATGCCAATAGCCAGTAAAAGACAAACACACGCAAAAATATATATTTAGCTACAATCCACTTCTAGAAGGTTAAACACTGTTTATGACATATCCTTAAGGGGCATTTTTTACATAGGCTGTGTTCTCACATAGCCTGCGTTTGTGCGCGTGAGTTCAGGGTGTGGTTGGGCAGATGTCGGAGGTGCTGAACCTGGTGGAGCAGCTGGAGTATGAGCTGATCACCGTGGAGCTGTGCGAGTGGAAGCGCCGGCAGCAGATGGCATGCATCGGTGGCCTCACCAACGTGTGCCTGGACCAGCTGCAGAACTGGTAAGACCCTCCAGGACCTGCCACGCCTGCTCCCGGGCACCTGCCACGCCAGCCAGGCATCTCTGTGCTAGCAGGGTGCACGATTCACACGCCTGGGCCCGGCTACATGCATGCATCTGGAACAAGTATGAGTGGGCCACCAGAACAAGAACCAGGTCAGGCCTGGGCAAGGCCTGACCTGGTTCTTATCCTCTGACACTACCATAAGGAACTAGGTACACTTTGAAAGAGACTAAAGTCTTATTCAGAAAAGAACTTTTCTGTAAAATAAGTAAATAAATAAAAAGAGCTTTTACAGTACTGGAGCGGTCACTATTTCTCACACAGCCAACAATATAGAAGTCGAACTATATCGCCGGAACCCTGCAGACTTCCGGAAAACTCAGTGGCCTCAGTGTTGTTACGAAGGCATTTTTAACATATGAGTACAGATTCATTGAAATGATATTTGTGCACATACATGCTGAGGGGTTCATGTTCAGTTATGGAACCCTGGGTAACAGAACTCTCTGGCTGGGGCAGGTTCACAGCAGTGGGCGAGTGCCTGCTGCAGGTGCGGCAACAGCTGAAGAAGCTTCTGGAACTGGAGCAGAAGTTCACTTACCTACATGACCCCATTGCCCTGAGCAGGCCCACAATGGAGGAGAGGGCCCTTTCGCTCCTCAAGACCCTCATCATCAGGTGAGGTCCACCCACGTACAGCTCCGCCCACGCACAGTTCTACCTGCTTTACCCGTTGCACTGAAACCTGTTACAGCTATTTAGCTGCACTGCAATTTCCTTCATTTATGTACTTTATTTACTGCATTAGTGCCTGCTTCAATACATTACTCACAATGGCACACATTTTTATTTCATGTATTACTTACAACTTTACCTAATTTGCATAAATAAGAATTACTACCACTGCTATTTAGTGCATTGCTGATAACCCCTCCCCTTTGCTCATGGTGTTGTGCTCAAATCCATGCACTATCCATGCTGTATTTTTCCCAATTGCCCAGCACCTAACCTACATTACTCACTGCATTACTCACTGCAGTATTAACAGTACTCACTGCATTACTCACTGCAATATTAACAATACTCACTGCCTCCTAATATTCACCCTGCACATGTTACTACCCTAAAGCAGAGCTATATGTCTTGAGACTTGTTGTCACGTATGCTGTAATTTGTGTGTGTGTGTGTGTGTGTGTGTGTGTGTGTGTGTTGTAGCTCAATGGTGGTAGAGAGGCAGCCTTGCATGCCCACACAGCTGCAGAGGCCTTTGGTGCTGAAGACTGGAGTCCTGTTTACTCTTAAAGTCAGGTACACCTACCAAACTCCTCCTCATATAAACATACTCACACATACTCACATACACACTGTTTACTCTTAAAGTCAGGTACACCTACCAAACTCCTCCTCATATAAACATACTCATACATACTCACATACACACTGTTCCCGTCACCAAACGGATCTTTCTGTGCACCATGTATCAATTTCTAATTTCTAGCTTTAATTTTTAAGTACACTTAAGTAAGGATCGTCATGCTTGCCTGATTATATGTATGAACTCACAAAGTCTTTTGTAACAAATAACCGTTCACACTTTAATCTGAGATAAAGTGACCCAGAAAGGTGTCCCGTGTTCCCCGTGTCTTCTCCAGGCTGCTGGTGAAGCTTCAGGAGTTCAACCACATGGTCAGAGTGAAGGTGCACTTCGATAAGTAAGTGTGGAATCCACTCCGTTGTAAATGATCTAACCATTTTAAACAATACAGAAGCCCGATAAGAACTATTAATGAATTCTTATTGATCTCACATTATTCACAATGCATTGTTCTCATTCTGATAAAACATATTAACAACACGTTTATGTTAAATGAACACTAAAACTATTGTGAATGATAAAATATGACAGATTTAATGTACATTTCTAGTTTTAACATTTCATGCCACCACATTCTGCGACTTTCGGCTAGAGTCCCACATGCAAACAACTGATGTTCTGACACTGTTCGTTTAATCTTTTCAGGGACGTCACGGAAAAGCGCAAGGGGTAAGACAAGGTTGTTTGTTGTCTCCCTATCTCTCTTCCTCCGGACATCCTCTCTTGAGTGCAGCAGAACCTCTGGATAACCTTTCTGACTAACCACTCTGGCTAACCGTTCTTTATGCTGATGAAGTTATTCATTTATCTTTAG
Source organism: Tenebrosternarchus preto (assembly GCA_025802075.1). Taxonomy (NCBI): domain Eukaryota; kingdom Metazoa; phylum Chordata; class Actinopteri; order Gymnotiformes; family Apteronotidae; genus Tenebrosternarchus; species Tenebrosternarchus preto. Next base: position 2,129,795 of record JAOYMR010000019.1, on the reverse strand, counting down.
TTTCCGGAAGTTCAACATCCTTGGAACTAATATGAAAGTGATGAACATGGAAGAGTCGATTGGGATGGCGGCAGAATTCCGACACCTGGTAAAGGAGCAAAGAAACAAAGCAAAAAAAAAAAAACCAGATCTGCTTTTTTATTTCCACCTGGGATTTTGTAATTGGCAAAATGTAGGAATTGAAAACTCATCTTTGTGTGTGTGTGTGTGTGTGTGTGTGTGTGTGTGTGTTTTAGCAACTGAAAGAGCAGAAAGTTGCTGGGAACAGAACGAGTGAGGTAGGGGTCTCATCTTCCCATCATACCCAGAGTTGTGTGATTGCTACTATTACTAATATGAGCTGTGTGGATGGTGGTATGGGAATATGTTAAAGAGTCATTGTGTGAACCTGTGTGTGTGTGTGTGTGTGTGTGACAGGGACCACTGATTGTCACTGAGGAGCTCCACTTCTTCACCTTTGAGGCAGAGCTCTGCTGGTCTGGACTCGTCATTAACTTTGATGTGAGAAAACCGTGTATTCAGTACTGTGTAGTAAAGCCATGTATTCAGTACTGTGTAGTAAAGCCATGTATTCAGTACTGTAGTAAAAACTGAATGCAAATAAAGTGCCAGGCACGTCATCTCTCTCTCTCTCTCTCTCTCTCTCTCTCTCTCTCTCTCTCTCTCTCTCTCTTCCTTTGTCCCTCGCTATCTCTCTCCCTCCAGACATCCTCTCTTCCTATTGTGGTGATCTCCAATGTCTGCCAGCTACCATGCGGTTGGGCCTCCATTATGTGGTACAACATGCTAACGTCTGACCCCAAGGTAAGCCACACCCCCCAGCAGAGCTCTTATCAACACGCAGGGGCACAAATCACATTCCCTCACACAGTTTAAACGGCAACGCTGATTCATGGTTTCCTCTCTCTTCTTCTCTCCCTTCCTCCTGCCAGAATCTCTCGTTCTTCGTGAACCCACCATCGGTCAGTTGGGGGCAGCTCTCCGAGGTGCTGAGTTGGCAGTTTTCCTCCATCACCAAGAGAGGTCTCAATGCGGAACAGCTGAACATGCTGGGACATAAACTCCTGGGTGAGCTTGGGAAATGTGGTTTTACGTTAATGGTCTAAACGCTGAGCGTTTAATCTCTCATGTGATGTCACTGTACAGAAGAGTCTTCCTGTTCAGCCACAGAAACTGTCTAAAAATAGCCTAAAAACAATCAAACAAAACAGAGAAGGCCTAATTTCTGAAATATCTTTACATTTTCAAGCTTAAGCTAAGAGAATGAGGTTGAAATGAATGAAACACACTTTTCCTTAACTAGATCACATTCACAAAGCTCCCTACACAACAAATGCCCTCGTTGTGCCTCTGCCTGCATGTCCGAGACCACAGATGCAATCAGAGAAGCAGCTCACCCTGCCCTCAACTCAAACAAAGCCATTACAGGAAAAAAAAAGGATGCTCTTTTCAAATCAGTGTACAAAAGACCATCCGCCAATGCCATAAGCACCCCTTCCCTCTTCTGTGATGCTGTGTGACTTAATAAATGCAGTAATCTTGGTCTTACAGGTGCAAAAGCAGCAAACGACCCAGAGGCTCAGATTCACTGGAATAAGTTCTGCAAGGTACTGCAACGTACACACATTAAAAATCTGAAAGTAGGGTTTCCACTTCTGCCTGATGTGTGGGGCGGGTGTGTGTCGTGTACTGCAGGGAGGCACTGAGAGAAACTTTACCTTCTGGCTATGGATTGAGGGAGTCCTGGACCTGATAAAGAGGCACCTGCAAAGCCTGTGGGATGATGGGTAAGAGTTCCTGGTGGTCTCTCTGTGCCAGATATATAACGGCATTTCTGGTCTCTCTGTGCCAGGTGTATAATTGGCTTTCTGGTCTCTTCGTGCCAAGTGCATAACGGTCTCTCTGTAACTGCTGGGTAACGGTCTTTCTGGTCTCTCTGCCAGGTGTATAATGGGCTTTGTGACTAAGGATCGCACTAAGGTGCTGCTCAGTGATAAAGAACCTGGAACATTCCTGTTGCGCTTTAGCGAGAGCAACCGGGATGGTGCTATCACCTTCAGCTGGGTGGAACACACCGCAAACGGTGAGTGTGTGTGTGTGTGTGTGTGTGTGTGTGTGTGTGTGTATGTGAGCATGAAGTAGCTGGCCTCTTCTTCCACCTATCAGTGAAACATTTAAAATATAAAATGTAAAGCCACAAAAGCAAAATGCATTTATTTATTATAAACATGTTTGGAAGTTTGTAAAAAAAAAAAAAAAAAGTCAACGTGTTATCTGCCATGAATGTGTGTGTGTGTGTGTGTGTGTGTGTGTGTGCGCGCAGATGAGCCACAGGTACGTTCAGTCGAGCCCTACACTAAGAAAGAGCTGTCCGCTGTCTCACTGCCTGACATCATCCGAAACTACAAAGTCATGGCAGCAGGCAATATTCCAGAGAATCCCCTGCGCTTCCTCTACCCCAACACTCCCAAGGATGAGGCTTTTCGCAAGTACTACTCCAAACCTGCTGAGAGTAAGGCTTCTGTTTACTTACGTCCAGTCTAAATGCCCGTCTCTGTTCAGCCCTGCTCAGACACGCCCACTCTCCTTACTTTACCATGCTTACACCTGCTCAGACACACCCACTGTCCAGACTTTACTGTTCACACCTGCTGAGACACGCCCACTCCCTATACTATACTGTGTCCACACCTGCTCAGACACGCCCACTCTCGACTGTGTTCAACCCTGCTCAGAGTAAGGCTTCTACTGAGGGACCCCCACTCAGGCACTCTCCTCCATGTAGACCATGACTGAGAAACTGTAGGGATTCAAGCAGGAATCAAAATGTGTTTGTTAAATGGATCCACTGGACACAAGCAATTGGTTGTCCTTGTAGAACTGGGTACTGAGTGTGGCTAGGTGTCTGTCCCATACACTGACTTATAACTTCTATTTCTTGTATACGTGTTTATTTACACACACATTCTCTCTCTTCAGAACCTGAACCTATGGATGTAGAGAAGGAGGACAATGAAGGTTACCTTCGAACGACCCTCATCTCCATCTCTGAAATGTGAGTCATATCTACATTCTTGGCTACAAATCCCCAGCCCCAGCACAGCACAAGAACACATACTTGGAGTTTTAGACTTAACCTTCGTCTCTTGGGGCTACATAATAAAGAACGCATCACCCATACACTTTAAGGTGCTTATAAATTAGTGAAACCTTCTGAGGTACAGTTAGCATTATTTAAATGCTAACCGGCTTTCAGCACTAATACATGCAGTATTAGCAACATTAATATTTTTGGGTGGAATGCACTGAATTTTGAAGTACTTAAGCTTGTGGGAACTATAATATGATCTAGAATGATTCTCAGTTGGTCTTGTGGAGAGACACTAAACTGCGGAAAAAGTGGCAGTGAAAATAACAGAAAATTACAGAGCCACAGGGCTTCAGCCAGAGCTCCCCTTGTGGACACAGTAGATACCCTCGCCCTCTGGGACAACTCTACCCATGGTGTAACAACCCAGAACCTCATAGTTCAGTGTATGCCATACATCACAGTCATGTTGAGACCATCACAATTAGCAAGCCTGTATCAGTTATCAGTGGTCTTCTGGCTGCATGAAGAACAAATGTATTCCCAAGGCTTCCAGGAATTGAACATTTGTCTACATAAAAGCTGTGGTACAGGCTGAACCTTTTTGGCAATTTTTTTTTTTTTGGAAAGAGGATTTTTAAAATGAGGTGGGCAACACACAAACATGAACGATGTCAAAACGCTGGTAGAGTTTAACTGTGAACTGCTTTTCCTCTCCCATTGGTGGAGACACAATGGCACGAGCATCCAAGAAATGCCCTTAACAGCAGCAGATTTTGTCGCTCCAGAGCCACAAAATCTTCCCCACTGTGGACGCCCTGACAGAGCTGCACTTCTTGGATGAGAGCCATAATGATGACCAAGCTGATCAGCTTCAAGGAACAGCACAACCCCCATGAGGTTCACCCCACCTCAACCTCCCAGCAACAGAGGAGAAGCTGGTATCATTGAGGCTGTCACTTTCCTTGTCATCCCGCCCTCAGGTTCAGCGTAAATTCAGCCCAAACTCTCCTCCAGCCCTCATCTGCTTCATCATCTCCCATCCCCCAAATCTTCCCCTAAGAAGCATCAAGTTTCCCCACCACATGTACTATTTCGAGCTCCTCAACGATCTCCATGATATGGTACAGTGAAAGAAGACAACCCAGCTTTCAAATACTTTGCCACCCTGATATTCTTCGGATATTCTTCCTGCAGCTACAGTAATGGAGTACATGTTTTGAAAATAAACTAGCATGTCTGGTATCTCTCCGCTCCAGTGCTTATCAGAAACAGAAAGAAACCAAAGGAGTACATGTCACATACTGCATATTTGTCCAACCTGCAGTATTTAAAATGTGAGCCACAGTTTTCGGAACAGCGCACACAGATTACTAAGTAGACTCTACTCAATATTAGATCACTCACAAACAAGTCTTATCTATTTAATGGTTTTTTTATAGACCATTGGCTTGATTTTATGTTTTTAACTGAAACATTGGTAAAGGAATGTAGTGCCATGCCATATTAGTCTGTACCACAAAACTTCAGCTTTATAAACTGGCAATATGGTCCACAGGCCTCCAAAGTACAATGTGGTGATTTTATTGATGAATTTATAGATGTTATCTTTTATTTTGACTTTTTTTTTTTACCATTTTGTAATTGCTGGTGATTTTAACAAACATTGACAATCCCAAGCACAGTTATGCCAAGGATCTCCGTGCCATTTTGGACTCTTCTGGTCTCTCGGGATGTAACTGGCAGTGCATACTGTCATGGTCACACTCTGGATTTGGTTACCTCAACATAGCAGCCACTGTTAAAGCTTTGTCAGAGTATTACTGTGTGCTCCTTAACTCTTATTGGGGGATGTTTTTCCTAACTCAGATTTAGTACTACTCAGGCTCAGTGCAGCTTCTGATAACGTTCTTAAACATGAAAAATGGGTCTGACTCTTAGGAACAGCTCTAAAATGGGTCTGACTCTTAGGAACAGCTCTAAAATGGGTCTCACTCCCAAGAACAGCTCTAAAATGGGTCTCACTCCTAGGAACAGCTCTTAAATGGGTCTGACTCCCAGGAACAGCTCTAAAATGGTTCAGTTCATAACTGTAAGGCAGGACTGTCAAAACAGTTCTGAAAAGGTGCCATGACATGTAGTGATTCCCAGGATTTGATTCTTAGGCTGCTCTTATTTAACTTATACCTGCTTCCTCTTGACCAAGTCGTTCAAGAGTTTGGGCTGATCTTACCATACCTATGCAAACTACACTCAGATTTACTTGGTCAGAGATTATTATATTTTGCAACAACATCAAGGGGCACAGATTAGCTGCCTTTTGGATTAAAAATCCATAAAATGTAAAGAGTTAGCTCCTTGGCAACCATATCAAATCAGTCACATCCAGTCAGTTAGCATTTTATCACTTAAAGAGTATCAACAAGATCAGAGGTTTCCTAATAAACCAGATGTAGAGAAACTCGTCTGTGCTTTTTTTATCTCTAGCAGGGTCGACTACAGTAATGGTCACCAAAATATAAGTCCCCCCCAAAAAAGACAGACAGCTTCAGTTGATTCAAAATGCAGCTGCTAGTTCTCATGAGGAGTAAAGGATGACAGAGTTACAGAGTTGACTTAAAAGTCTTGTTAATGGTCTGTAAATTACTTAATGTTGTATGACCAGAATATCGCACATGTCACAATGTTATGAGCTGGATAGAACTAATCACTTAGTCCTGCCTAAGGTAAAGGCTAAAGCCCAGAGAGGCTCTGTGTAGCCATTATATTCTTATTAAATGGAATAAATTGTCGGAAAATATTCAAAGATTCCCAATGCTTTTAAATCTAAACTAAAAACATTTCTATTGGGCCTGGCTTTCAGCTCAGGTTAAACAGTTTTTACTTCTTCATTTATATTTATATTGGATGAAATTGATTTTATGCACTTTTGGTTTTTTATTAATCATATTTTAATTAAACTTTTATAGCAATTTCTTTTTTTATTTCTTTAAACTAATTTTAGTTTATTCTGTTTGTGTGAAGCACTTTGAATCGCCACTGTATTTGAAAAGTACTATACAAGTAAACCTGCACAGCTTAAATGGCTCATTTATACAGGCTGCAATTTTCAATGCCCTTTTTGGTGAAAATATTTCTATTCCACCAATTAGCACAGGATGTCAGAAATTGAAGGTAACACTTTCATTCTCTGACTCCATGAACAGGAAACCGCAAGAGTTCAATGATATCATGCCCCTGTCTCCAGAGGAGTATGGAGAGTTGGAGCGAATGGTACGTACGTACACCTCTCAGTGGTGAAAACTGAGCTCAGTGTCCCACAGTCCCACAATACCACTGCTTGTAAAGTACGGTTAGCTAATCACTCGTCTTTACACCACTCTTTACCTGAGCACTTAGTAATATTTACGCCAGTCTTTACAACTGTCTTTACCAGAGCAATTACTAATCTTTACACCAGTCTTTACAACTCTTTACCAGAGCACTTTCTAATCTTATCACACACTACATGAGTGATTTCAGATTTTTTTCCAGCACAGTTTATTATTGATCACTTGGGTTTATGGCGTACATTACACTTTTTCTTTACACTTCACTTTATCAGAGAAACCGTCTTTATAGCACATTTACCACATTCACCATTAATCTTTATAGTAACCTTTGCCACTGTCCCTACCTCATCAGTAGGCTACTCCACACTTGTGAAGGCTGATCAGTAATTAATTGTGATGTATAATTGTGATGTCTTTATACTGCTGTAGACTCGAGATATGACTGGAGAATTTGGAGAGGTAAATGTTATTTTAATGACTAGATGCACCAAGTCAAATTATGTCCCATTGTTGTCTTTAAAAAATGTTGTTTTTATAAAAATGTAGTACTGTTCTCACCCCCCCCATCTATCCCATGTAGCTATGCCGCAGTCTTTCTGATTCCTGCTGAGCAGATGGCCGTGGAAGCCCATCCTCCCAGTGTCTCCTGGAGGACAGGTTGCCTGAGGTCCTACTGCTCTTCTTCCTTTCCCTCCTTTGAACAGACTTTCTGTACAACTCCTCACTGAGCTGAGTAAACACTGTAACAGCTGAAATTACAGCTTGTACCTTAACGTTCAATAGCACTTAACTCGATGCTCTAGAACATCTTATAGTGATTTTAATGGATGCTTTCATTTAACATAAAGGCCCATTTTACAGACAAGGTAGAAGGCAGTGATATAAAAGTCAATCTGATTCATTATTTGTGCATCAGTTGAAAAAGGACAGTGTACCCGAGTATTCAAAGAGCTGCACTGATCCTTGTGCCAGCACCTTTGAATATATGTATATGTAATGTATGAGGAATATGCCACAGAATCCATTACCACTCACAGTGGACAGCATGTTGCTGAACTTCACTGTGTAAGAGGGGATCCTATACTACTGTACTGTTTCCTACCCCATGACCTCTTGAACGTCAGTGTATAATCCCACCCCCACATCTAGCCAGACTTGTCCCGTTTGGCTCCATGCCCGAGTTTTGATCAAAGAGGCAAACATGTCATGTCATGTTTCTGTAAGTCTTTTATTTGAGATTTCATCGGTGACACAAATACTTGCATTTTGTAACACAAATCAGACAAGCCTCTAGAAGTATTTTTGCCAAGACTGAGGGTGAGAAGACAAGTCAGGGAAACGCCATTGATAATCCATTTGAAATACTGTGGAAATAGCCATTGAGATTATATGCCTAGAATAAAAATAATACTTCTAAATGTAGTACATCACCAAGAAACAGGTTTCACTAAAACAGAACTAGGACATCGACAAAATATATACTCAAGGTGTGTTTGGTTTAGTCAGTCTGCTATTTAGGTTTTTTCCCCTTTTTGCTCAAGATATTAATAATAACAATAATGGGCTTTTGCAGCTTGACACGCGAACACACACACACACACACACATACACACACACACAAAACACTCAAGTAGCAAACTAGGCATTCACTAGAAATATAAAACTTCAATACAGATGTGCTTCTTGTGCTCTCAGCCTCTGTGCTTCCATATACCCAACTCAGCAATGTTTTGTATTATGTCTTAAATATTACAGTCACTTGATCATTTGGAAAGACAACAAATGTGGCATTGTGAGGGCCTTAATGATGGTTGCTAGCCAATAAGGGTTTAATCCTATCAGTACAGTATCGAAGGGGGGGAAAAATCGAATGCATTAAAGTTTAAACCAGTACCGTAGATACTACTGTTGGTCCCTGTCGAGGCTGTGTCACTGGTCCCAGATCAGTGATCACATGTCTGCATGTGTCCTATCAAAGCACTGCACAGTCATAGGCCTAGCATCATAGACCAAGCTGTACACCGCTCACATATAGAGAATTTCTAAAACTGCAGAAACCAATTTTTTTGGTTTGTTTCTTGGAAGACATCAGGATGAATACAAGGGGGGGGGGGGGGGTGAATTGTTGTTGTTTGGGGATCAGGATGTCAATGTTTGATGCACTGAACTGCCTCACAACCCTTGCACTCCTTTTTTTTAATTGCCACATCTTAGTCCATCTAGGCAAGTACAGAATAAATGTAAAAAAAAAAGGAGAAATGTGTTGTCACATAACATCAACAAATAAAGAATTTGTTCTCAGTCGGGCTGTTTTTTTCCTTCTTCTTCCTTTCTTGCCAGAATTCATGCCTTCATGTATCAAAAGGTTTCATAACCTCTTCTGAATGATGGAGAGAAAAAAATGGGAATTTTGTACGTATAGACTAGCAAAGACCCTGAAACCAGAACAAGCTCATTTACTGGGCTTTCCTCCCTGGTCCCTGAAAGCTCTCGTTACTCCAGAACAAGCCCATCGCCGCCCCTCAGAACAAGGGCAGTATATCCATACAATCGGAATTTCCTCCCCATGAAACAAGATTATGAACCACAAGACTGACTAATGAAAAGTAGCTATAATTAAATAAATAAAATGTTCCTCCAGTTGACAAAAGTATCAATAAGATCTGATTCATCGTAAAATTGTTTTCAAATAAATAAATAAATAAAAATGAAAATATTTGATGGGATGACACTACCTACTTTGTGAAAGCTTTCCAATCACGGGACACTTTGGAGGGGTTCCATCTTTCTAATGACCTAAATGACATTAAAAGAGCTAAAAAACAAATATACAAAGCTTAACAATACAATATAGACTTACAATATAGTATAGTACATATTGAAAATATATTTATACAGTGTGGTGATCATGTTCCTTATTAGCTACAGATCTGGAGAAGCACAACATGAGCAGACACTATGTGCGATTGAACCCAGTAAATGTCTGCACGCCCCTCCCCCCTTCCACATCCACACCACATGTCCACAAAACACAAAAACACACACCCAGCACAACCAGCTTCTAACAGAATGGTGATCCCAGTGGACCCTGGACAGGACTGGATTTCCCTGCGCTATAAACACACACTGTTGCAGATACACTATGTACACACAGCCTCAGGACGGCGCTGGAGGGGGGCTTCGTCCGTTCACAGCATCCCGTCCAGGTTCTTCTCGGCTGTCTCCTTGTCGGGGGCGGCTGTGCTCTCCTGGGGGCTGTACTTGCTGTGGTAGTCCTGCAGGATCGTCACCACGTCGTGGTGGCCAAAGTGCACGGCCTCGTCCATCGGGGTGTTGCCCCACCTGGACGCACATAACGGAGGTGTACATGGATAAGCAAGTAAACACGTCTGTGTGTGTGTGTGTGTGTGTGTATGTGTGTATGTGTGTGTGTGTGTAGGAGCTCTGACCTGTCTCTGGGGTCAGGGTTCACCTTGCACGCCTCCAGAAGGAAGCGCACAACCTCCGCGTGACCTGCAACCCATCGTCCCACACAAACGGATCAGAACCAGCAACTTGGATCAGCACGTGGTTAAGAAACTCTAGAGGCTGTAGAGTTAAGCGACTGCCTGTCTGGAGCCTGCTGGGAGAGCTGGGAGGCCCTACCTTCTGCTGCAGCCACATGTAGGGCAGTCCTGGAGTCATAATCTCTCTGTTCCATATCCATAGAGGACAGAGCGAATCTACACTCACACATACACACACACACACACACACAAACAAAGATGCATCAGAAATGTAGAATGGTGTAATGTAGGTGCATGTAAGTACAGGTGCGTGTGTGTGTGTGTGTGTGTGTGCGCGCACACCTTCTCAATGCAGACACGTCCCCGGTGTAAGCAGCAAACAGCAGATTGATGACTGACTTCACCTAGAGGAGAGCAGAGTGGACGTTGGTAAGCCTGCCCTTGGAACGACACTACGCTACACTCCAGTGGTACTGGTTCTGTTCTGCTGCTTCTCAGAGCCCACAGAAATAATCCCCTTGAAGAAACCTCAGTAATCAGTGTGTATGTAGATACTGGTGTTTGCGCAGTAATCAGATTTCACTCCACACAAAAGCTCTTTGCACTTTTAATGGATTAGCAAATACAGGGCAAAGTCTCCTGTGTAATTAGCATAATTAACCTGCTTCATTATTCTGCTTAAATCATAATTAATTTTGTGGTAATGGCACAAATGCAAAATTTAGGCATAATTCCATGGATTTGGGGTGTATAGCTGGTCTACGTTTTTTTTTATTATTTTTTTATATCATGACCAGTTTCAAAGTTGGTAGCCTAGCAACAAGAAGTGCAAATGTAAATGGGTTGAGTTTCAATGATACATGTAAAATAAGGCTGATCATCTTATAGATTTCATGTCGGTGTTCTTTGTATTAGAAACAACCAGCTGGCTGAAGCCTCCTTTGTAGACTTCATCAACAAGACAGGCACAGACAGAGGTGGCAAAGGCAGAGTTGCTAGGGGAAGGCAGGGATCATGTCACTCACCCTCTCATCTCCACCCTCTCTGCGAGGGTCCAGCTTCTTGGCGAAGTGGCGCAGATTATCGTAGTTATGGAAGTTACAGAGCTGCACCAGATCCTACAAAAAGGACGAGAAAGGGGGGGGGGGTGGGGGTCAGTAGGAGGAAAACTGAGATGCTGACCACTCACTGGTCCCACGGCCACTCAAACCAAGACGCCGACCACTAACTGGTCCTACAGACATTACGGGTGTCTGTGGCCCTTCTTGTTTCTGATGGGCTTAATTTGGAACTTGGTTCTTCTGCTTTGTCTCTCTCCCTTTCTGTCTTTTTTTCATTTCAGATAATAGATTTGGGCTAAACAAACTGAAAGTAAGGAGGGAAAGAGATAACAGAGAGGGAGGGAGAGAGAGAGAGAGAGAGAGAGAGGAGGGAGGAGGGAGGAAGAGTACCGTGCAGAACTTGATGCCGCGGACGCTGTTGCCCAGTTTGTCCAGTGGAGGAGACCAACACATGATGCCCATCACGTTGGGCACCACCAGCAGGATGCCCCCTGCCACGCCCGACTTGGCTGGCAAGCCCACCTGCAGCACACACACCAATGAGCAGGGAGATGTCTGGATGTCAGATACTTATGCGAAACTTTCCAAAGAGGAAGTGCAAGTCACAGAACTGTATGTGTGTGTGTGTGTGTGTGTGTGAGACTCACATGGAAGGCGAACTGTCCAGAGAAGTCATACATGCCGCAGGAGTGCATGAGACTCAGCGTGTTGCGCACGGCCTCTGGGTTGAGCACACGCTCGCCCGTGATTGGACAGAAGCCGCCGTTGGCCAGCGTGGCTGCCATGACGCTGGCACTCTCGCACGTCACCTCAATGGAGCACAGCTAAATGACAAATAAACACTGTTACAACAAACAAACAAACAAAACCACGTCACCTCAATGGAGCACAGCTAAATGACAAATAAACAAACACTGTTACAACAAACAAACAAAACCACGTCACCTCAACATGCCAACTCAGACTTTAATACAGAATTTTGTTTAATGTTTTGGGGGTTTGTAAGGCTGTCTAGTTACAAAATCAGCTTGTAAATATTAAGTATCAAGTTACTGGAAGGATGAAAACACAGGTACCAGGAGTTATAAAAGACTAAAGTACTGAGGAACACTGAATCATACAATTTAAGTGAGCAAATCGCTTTCTAAAAGACATTCCAACCTGGAAGTAGAAGTCCAGGACAGCAGTCATATCGGTGCCCTCAGGGAAACACTGAAAAACAAAGTAATTTGAGTACAACCTCCAGGTGCCACTCGTTGTCAGTGCATCACTATGAGCTGCTGCCCCATTACTTTAGGAAACGGGTCCACTGTGAACATGAACAGCAGCAGTGAAAGGAAAGTCACCTTCTTCTCCTTCAGGTAGTACCCGATAGCAAAATTCCTGTCCCCAGACATTCTCTCCGACTGAAATCTGGAAAAAAATACAAACACACAAACACCACATCAATCAGCAACGTGCAAATTATTCATTCGGACATTAGAAAAGAATAAAACCTTCAAAAACCCCTCCCCCAAAAACTATAGCTGTGGTGGAAGAGGTATGAAGGGTGTCGGGTCAAAGGTCAGAAAGTTCAGATGTGACTCACGTAGCATTGCTGAAGCCAACATACTCGTTTCCAGCAAGCTTCTTCATGAAGTTCATGACCTGCGACACACAGCAGACGTGGAGGGCGGAGGAGAGGGGGGGGGGGTGACACTCCCATCGACCATGTATGTACCATGGAGGTTTCAGATTTTTCTTTATTAACTTTACAAATCTCTGCTTCCCTCACAGACGGAGGGGACACATTGTTCTAGTTTCTCATTCAACCGACTTGCTGGAAAATGTGTTGTTTATATCTAATGTACCCTATATTTTATGTACCCTATGAGCAGGGGGGGGGTTGTCTACTTAACAGCTATAAGCAGGGGTGGGAGGGGCTAACAAACTGTAAACCATGAGCACCATGAACAGAGACAAAGGAAACTGAACTGTACTCACATAGTCGAACTTCTCAGCGTTACTGGCACCTTGCTGGAAGACAAGCAGACAAATGTACACAAATGATTAGATCCAGTTAAAGCAGAAACCAAACGAGTACAATGTTCAAAAATAAATAAATAAGTAAAACCTCTTATAATCACTGCCTGAACAAAAATCAGGGATTCGAGAATTGGAATAAATCACGATACAGGATCATGTTTGAATGTAGTACTTGTTTGAAAACATTATACATGAATAAACCAGACATGGAGATCTGACCCAGAGTGGAACACGCTCACAAGAAGCTTTAAAACCTGATTTTCAAAAGAAGGCATAACTGCTACTAAGAATATTAGATCCAACAAGATGATGAGGGAAATGTAGTGTGTGAAGATCATTGGTGTGAGCAGCACCAGGACCACTGTACGACCACTTTAATAATCCAGTGAGGCTGCATTCACATTACAGGGTGAAAATAAACCAGATCCAATTTTTTTCCCCTTTTTGCCTATATGTGACACAAGTCAGAGTGACCACAGAAATCAGATCTTTTTCATACAGACTTTCAAACAGATGGGCGTCCTAGACGGGCATCTATCCAAAGCCAACAGGAAGCGATGCAAACAGGAAGTGCAAGGCAGACAACTCCCCTGCGATCTCATGTGAAGTCATGTGAACCGTTGAGGCAAAAAGCACAAAAAATAGAGTACTGACCATTACAACCTGCAATGTGAACGTAGCTGTTTTGTTTTTTTGTTTTTTTTTGACTAGCAGTGGTAAAGCCTGGTTTGATGTGTGCACGCTTGCATTCGGGTATTGAGGATATGGATTCTGTAATGTTGGTATGCACTATTAACTTGTTCAGTAATATGCTGGTACTAAAACACACAAACAAGTTTAAAAGTGCTCTTTTTTCCCTTTAATAAATCTCAGCAAAATATCAAAACATGTACATTACTAATCTTTTTGCATATAAATGCTTTAAAAGCTTTGAAAAACAAGCTGACAACTAAAAAAAAAAAAAAAATCACCTTTTACAGCAGCATGTCCATAAAAAGAAAACGTCACATCTGATCCTAGACTTTTTTGGGGTTTGACCCTCTAGTATGCTAACGTTATTTAACATAACCTGTGAAATAGGCAGAACTACACACTGAACATCTGAAGAAGCCCAGCTAGCATGATGATGCTACCATTCGTCAGAATCAAATGCGTCACTTGTTCAATGAGGAAAAGCGGAATTGAAAGAAAAAAAAAATTACCAAAGCCATTGACCTGTTGGGAGTCATAATTCCGCACAGATCCTAATGCTGTAAAATATGGGACAACAATCAAAAACACAAAAAGGTCTTCATAGACACATTACACATTTCCATGGCAACGGCCCAGCCCTTTTTGCCCATACAGTGTTACATCGGTGTGACTTCATAATGTGAACGCATGAGAATCGTCTGCTCCACAAATACACAAGAACGTGATGTAATCCAATTTTTGTAGGCCCTTCATTAGGCTGTCTGGTCAAGGTTTGCAAAGCTGTTTCAGAGGGAGCTGGTTCTTAGGGATTTTATTCATTTAAAATCAGATCTGCAGCTTGTGTGTGTGATCACATTTCATCACCCATGCAGGAACTAAGCTCCACCTACTGTAGCAGCAGTTCTCTCACCACACACAGGACACTCACACTCTGCCATGTTACATTCAAAATAAACGTTTTCAAATAAAAAATCTAAATAAAAGTCTTTCCCTCCTCCTCTTACTCCCCTTCCCTACTCTCTCACTCTCTCTCTCAGCAGTATTTATATTCTGAGCATTGAGTGTGTCCTGACAGACACGTGGTGGGTGGTACACCAGGACACCGTACGCGGCAGGAGGACTGCTCTTGTTGTAAACGTAAACTGTTGGCACAGTGAGCTGTGCCTGCCCCCACTTCAGTGGTGCAGGAGGAAACTGGAATTTACCTTTATGAGCGATGTACATACTATTGCACCTGCGTTTACCATGGGATTGTGTGGTTTATCTGAAAACAGATAAATGAGGTCATTAAAAAATGTCACGACACATGTACGGTAAAATAGCACCCCCTGCTGGACACATTGCACATGACGTTTACAGCAGAAAGACGACTGATAATAGTTCAATTTCAACTGAATAAAGAGACATAATAAATGCAGGGAGCTTTATTGAGAAATGAATGCATTTGTATGTGTGGGCGAGATGAATACATGTGTGAGTATGTATTCCTGTGTGTGTGCATGTGCATACATGTGGATTTGTATGTGGAAGTGTGTGTGTATGCGGGTTTGTGGTTTCTTGTGTGCGTGTTTCTCACCGTCCTCGTTGAGGAAGAGCTTGTTGAAGCGCAGACCACTGGGCTCCTTGCCGATGAATCGGTGCACGTACTCTGTACCGTGGTCATGAACAGCAATGGCATATTTCAGCGGCTTCACACAGGACTGCAAACAGAACGGCAATTTTGTGTCACCCACCGTGTGCCTGAGAGAGAGAGAGATAGACAGAGAGAGACAGAGAGAGAGAGAGAGAGACAGAGAGAGAGAATGTATACGAAAGCTCATGTTAAGCCACCCTGCAGAAGCAATTTTATTTGGACCAAGGAAAGAATAAACCAGCAGGCGAGGCCGGTCCACGCTAGACTGGGCCGTACCGTTGCCCATCCACCGTGCACAGAGACACTGCCCAGAGGTCTGGGCTGAACTTAGCCAGCTGGGGAATGTAGTCCGCCACCTAGAACACAAACAAGAATGCAAATCATACAAATGAAGTCACAGGCTTTGGTTTGTTTGTTTTTATCATGTGCATTCTGACCAGTGTCAGACAATCCAGGTGCATTGTGGGTATGTGGATGAATCAAGACCCGGGCGAAATAACGTAGGTTGATATTAAAGTCATCGACCGGTCACGGATACGCTGTGAATGCAAAATAACCTCAGTATGAGAGAGTATGACCTTGTGCAGCACAGCTGAAGCTGCTTCTGTTCAGATTCTCAAGGAGGTTCTGCTTTGAAGATTAAAAAATGTTTTCTACAATAGAAACATGAGCGGTCCAGCAGAGGTGTTTCCAGGGTTCGTGTGTATCTGTGGCCCAGCTTCACACCTCACCTGGCCTCCGGAGAGCTTCCTGGCATTCTCGTACAGCTCGTCGATGTGCGACGTGAAGGACTGAAAATCGGGAATCACAAACTTCCTCCGGAATGCCTGAGTGAGTAGTACAATGTTGGCCTGGACACACCTGTGCATGAAAAGGAACACACCCACATGTGTGCATGCACACAAAGACAGAAGCAGAGAGACCAAATATAAACAAACATGTTCATGCAGCACAGGTATAAGCGGGTATGTATGCAGGTGGTGTTATTTGAATAAATGCGCACTCATACACACACACTCATGTATGCGGAGGTGGTGTATGTAGGTGGTGTTATTTGAATAAATGCGCACTCATACACACACGCTCATGTAGGCGGAGGTGGTGTATGTAGGTGGTACTTTTTAAAGAGATGTCTGTCCAAGGCTCCGTCAGATGTGGTTTTTAACGTCACCTTCAGCATCTCCATACACTCCTTCAGACGCGGGTCTCCTGTACGCAGGCCGGTAGCTTTCAACGCCTACACACACACAACGCGCGCACACAGCACCCCCACGTCCACCCCCACACACACACGCACGCACGTACGTACGTACACAGCACCCACCCACACACACACACACACAGCATGCACACACCACCCACACGGCATGTACACACCCACTCCCATAGCGCACATACACAACCACATGTTGAACAAACAACCACACATCCACGTACACACACAACCATCCACCCCCACCCACCCACCCACAAGGCACACACACACCCCCACACGATACTGTTAGCTTGTCATGATAAATCAAAAATTCAATACATGAAAAACAGAGTAAAAGAGTTTTTATTTTTTTATTTTTTTTTTTATTACAGTCTGGCTTCCCACGCAAGGCCTGCTTTGTAAAACACCTTTCAAGTGAAGTAAAATCTCTGTCTAAACAGGACGAAGCAGACCTGTGGGTTTTGACAGATATAACCTTCACTTTAGTGACGTCGTATATGCAGGTGTATTTCCTTAACTGGAGGGAAACTGCCAGTTTGCACTTTTCAATCACTTTATCATGAGATCATTACTTACTCTAAATCTACACCAGCACTCAGTTTCTGAGCACAGGCTAGATATTTCAGACACACACACACACACACACACACACACACACACACACACACACACACACAGCTGCAGCAGTGATGCTTTGTCTGAAACACTTGCTTTAGAGGAGGCCAGACTAGTCATAGGGGGAAGCTCCGCCCCCTCTGGATAGTACATCAGAGCAGGATTTTGATATGAATATTACATAAGCAGGACTAAACAGATAACCTGATCAGGGCAATAGAATGAGAGAGGGTTTTAGGGAGTTATGGGTGGAGATGGAAGAGAGAAATCAAGGCTGAAAAGAAGTGTGGGGGAGGGGTGTGGGGAAGAGACATGGGAGAGGAAAGTGTGAGAACTATAGGAGAGATGAGGGGTGGAGGAGGGCTGTGGGAGGGTGTGTGGGAGAGGGGTGGAGGAGGGCTGTGGGAGGGTGTGTGGGAGAGGGGTGGAGGTTGGGCTGTGGGAGGGTGTGTGGGAGAGGGGTGGAGGTTGGGCTGTGGGAGGGTGTGTGGGAGAGGGGTGGAGAAAGGTTTTGGGGAAGGAATGAGAGGTGTCTGTAAGCGAGAGGATGCAAGTCTACATCAGCATGAACAAAAAAAGCTTTCACGTTAATATTCAAGTTAAAATAATAATAAAATAATTTTTTTGTCTTCATTTGAGGTCAAAATATGTATGTAAAACACATTCTAGGCCAGTGTGTGAGCATTTGTTTACCGTGGTAAACTTGTGTGCTGGGATTTTTTCTTGACCCTCTGCAATGGTGTAGAAGAGCAGGTCTTCCAGGCTAGGCAGGACGCCTGCCTTCCTTCTTCTGAGAGGGGACAGAGAGAAAGAGAGGATGTGATACGGTAACCAAGGGATGTGGTAGTCAAGATCTGTGGGAGGGAGATCATGGTGGTGTATTGTTGGACCTCTGTGGCTTTACAACATATTGGAAAGGGGCTTTGACATTTACATTTACGGCATTTGGCTGATGTTTTTTATCCAAAAAGATGTGACTGCATGCATCTTTGAGCAATTGAGGGTTACTGTTGCTAAGGGAGCTAACAGTGGAAAATTGGCAGAGGTGGGTGGGGCTTAAACCAGCAATCTTCTAATTACTAGTCAAGAGCCTTAACCAATGAGCTACCACTGTAGATTGTCCCGCAGGACCAAACCATCCAGAGACAAACTCAGACAGACATCTATTTCCCCCTTCAATTATGTGATTTCAAATGTGTTATATTAAAAATACAGCAAACAAACAGCAGAGCAGATGTGGTATCTGGTTACAAGCCTGGACTGGTGGGAAAGCGTTTGAAACAGCAGGTCAGGCCATTGCTAACATGGTGGAGCGATGATTGACAGTGATGGATCTGGATGACTGGATGATTTGAAAGGTTCCGGAATGTGTGATGTTCCTTGGTTACGAAGGACATGAAATGATGGAATACTGTTCAGATCAGTTCTAGATTTTGGAGTGTTGTATTGGAGGTATGGAGAGTTCCCAAATGCACAAAGCTGGGTGAGTGGGTGTCGGGAAGGAGATCAGGGGTAAAGCAATGAAGACCAGTTAGTGTGAAATGCACGGCACAAAAACAAATGTGACAGAAAAAAAAAAAAAAAAAAACACTAAGCATTAGATACTTACACAACAAATGTAAAAGCAAGTGGATTATTCCAAAAGAGAGCACAAACAGAGAATGAATGAGAAACATAGTCAGAGAACAAGCACACAGTGCACAAGCACAACATGAGGTCAACATACAACCTCCCCAACAATTTGGGGGGGGGGAGACAGTATGTGGACAGGTGACGTCTCAGATCGCTGCTGTTCTGGCTTGCGGTCGACGTCTCCCTGACGACCCTCTGTTCATCAGTTCTGCTCTGCCCTACATCTACCCCTCACTCTGTGTAGCACAGGCTAATGCCCCCCCCCATTCATAGGCCTGATATCAATTCAATTCCTATGCTCTTCCCCTTGGCCACGCCACATGGCCCATGTTTCACTTCTGCTGAATTAGATTATTGACATGTGCATTTGTTTAGCTTGTAAGCCTCATGAGCCGTATCTTTCTTTGATATCAACACAATTAGCCATTGGGCTTTTTTATTGCTGATGCTGAATGTCTTCGGTATATCCAGCACTTCTTTTAAGTGCTGTAACTTGGACATTCTCCTAAACTGAAGTGGCTAGAGGACGTGAACAAGCTCAATGGGCCTGGAGTGGAGTGCACTCATGGACTTCCAGCCAGGCCGCGTTCTCTTACCCTGTACCACCCCAGAAAGCACCTCTGTCATAAGTGAGCTCCACTGTCAACTCTCCTTCATCCACTGGGAAGAGACATGAAGCCACTGGCAGTCTGTGTGAAGCGTATAGCAGACCGTGCTCACTACTTGCCCATCGACTAATCTGTATTAGGCATCCAAACAACTGTACTACCACCCTAAATAACATGCCAAAATAGTAATGCTGTTCAGACACTTTGAACATTTGCATTAGTTGTACAAGTTTACAATTTGTTTCTGATTGATCAAGTTCTAACAGTATATCTGGCAAGAGTAAGAGGGCGCATGTGAGATGTGGTGTGTGGTTTTGGATGCAGGCTTTGTGTCAGCTCAGCTCTTGTTTCAGTCACACATCAGCTCTGGCTTCTCTTGTCACCTTTCATTAGGTTCACTGGTTAAACTTTAAAATATAGTTTATTTACAGCAAAAATAATAATAATATTGTGAACATTTAACTATACAAACATGCTTTATTTGCCTTAAATGTTAATAAAATAAAGCAATATTATTTACTGGTTTTACACTGAAGTGTAAAAATTGCAAAAGAGAAATTTATACTACATCAGCATTTGTTTTATTGAAATTGTGCTTGGTATATTTTCGATTGTTTTTAATCCCTTTTCACATGGGCTAATGGCTGTAACAGGCGATTTATTGTTGTTCTGGTACTTCCGCACTAGTGCTGCTTTTTGTGGATGGACTAACATTTTCACACTGTAGGTGTGGCCTTAATCTATGCTTCTTCAATTTTTCCGATATCCAAACCACTTCCATAGATGTGACAGGCTGATGATGATGAACTTTGATGACTGGCTGTTACATCTATCCTTATCAAGTAAAAATGATTTTTATCACGATTCTGATACACGGTTGTTGTTTTTTTTCACACAGCAGTAGTCACACTGTACACTCCCTCAGTCATGTTCCATCTCTACTGAGTTCCTCTCTCCTAAACCCCACCCCCCATTCGTCTCTACTGAGTTCCTCTCTCCTAAACCCCACCCCCCATTTGTCTCTACAGAGTTCCACCATCTCCTAAACCCCGCCCCCCAAATCGTCTCTCTGCTACATTAATTACACTTACAACTCAAAACTCTCAGACGCAAAAACGAAGGAGAGCAGCAGCACACAAAGCAACAGGGGTGAAAATATAGTGTGTGTATTCACACACACACAGAGAAGCAGGAGAAAATGTGCACACAAGCACGCTCTCTCAGTGTGAGGGTCTCTCCAAACATGAGGCTCTCTCTTGGTGTTATAATCCATCTTAGTACGGTAAGAGTGGTGTTCTTGGGATAATCTGCCATGCCTTCCACATTCTTGTGTCCTCGTTCATAGGTAAAAGCATTTTAACAGTGTAGCCTATACTGTGAAACACACACCCACTACTGTCACCACAAGGAAGATTACATAAATACTGTCATCACATAAAAATAAGCCTACACTGACCATTGCTATTTGACAGAACACATATGAAAACACTGGCAAATCATTTAATTTGGGCCAGTGCTTCATGTGTGTGTGTACATGCAGTTACAGTGTGTGTGTGTGTGTACATGCAGTTACCTGGGGCCAGAAAACAGAGAACTTTACACCCAACACTGATGAAGACAGACAGAGGGAGTTGTCATAGCAATACAGCCCTCCCTGGCCACAGGGACTAATGAGGTATTGAACACACAGCCAAAGCTACTAGGCTTCAGCCAGTACTTGATGAACTGGAACGCTAAATATATTTTAAAAACCACAGACATTTGTTGCAGGTTTTATAAGCAATTCAGCTGGTTATGAGCCAGATATTTATCTAATTCTGAAAAATACAGATAAACTGCCCATCTCAGTAAGAGAAAAGAAAAAAAACCCAAAATTCAAGAAACCTTAGTTGAGTGATATACATCTGCCTACCACAACATAAGGAACAATGAGTTGCTCACCCAAGACACAAACACAAACACAAACACACACACACACACACACACACACACAACCACCCTATATGCATTTATTATTTATTATTTCTTCCTCCTCTCTTTATTATTATCTTCAAGCATTTTTTCATGCCAATTACAGTTTTCCCAGGTTGATTTTTATTTTTCATTATTATTATTATTGTTATTATATTATTATTATTATTATTATTATTATTATTATACTGAGAGAATCCATTCCTGTTGTTTTACTATAATACTGCTTTGGCGATACTGTAAATGAATATAGTCTTGCCAATAAAACTTACTGAACAGAGCCAAGCCCAACTAAAGGAGCTCGACACGTTCCAACAGGTTTGTAATTAAATGAAACATGCCATGTTAATGATGTACCGCACAATTTCAATCATTGTATAATTAATTTTGTAGAATCTCCCCCTATTACAAAAACACACAAACAGGTGGAGAGAAAGATGCATAGATGCATGCACAGACATCACTACACAGCTAGATCTGACCTTCAGTAGTCATTGAGAGGGGGTGAGAGAGAGAGAGAGAGAGAGAGAGAGAGAGAGAGAGAGAGAGAGAGAGAGAGAGATGGGAAGGGAGAGAGAGGGATGGAGAGGGAGAGAGAGAGGGAAAGCGAGATGGGGAGGGAGATCGAGAGAGGGAGGAGGGAGAAAGAAAGGGAGAGATAGAGAGGGAAAGAGAGAGAGAGGGGAAGAATGTCAGTGGGAGAGAGAGAGACACCAATCTGTTGTGCATCTCTGGGGACTAGCCCACACATACAAACATCCACCTCCAACCCCATCTGTCACTCCCACCCTTTCTCCACCCCTCGCACAACATCTAGCACACTACACCTTGCAAAGACCAACAAACACACACCATCCCAGCACCAGTGCAGCCAGAGTTCCATATTTCGTTGCGAGGTCCATGTTTCAAATTTTAACAGATCCTTCCTCAGTACAAAAAGATCTGGCAAGGCATGTTGTGTCTTTCCCTGGGCTACAAGCAACACTGGACAATGTTCGGAAAATGATGATTTTTCCCCCCACCTACTTAATAATGTTATGGGTCTACAATAACCTTGTTTGTATGTAGTGGTTTGCATGTGGGAGATAGAGTGGTCTGTATAGAGTTATCCAACTAACACAGCAAGAAGAACCGACAGTTCTGTGAATAAGAACTGTTCTGCTAATAGCAAATGAACTCAAAATCTAACTCTTCTTTCACAGAAACCCACAAGTTATATGTGAAGGCATTTCATATGAACAAGAAAATAATAATGATGGAATCAAAAACATAAAAACTCAAGAAACCTGTATCTCCTCAAATTACCTAGCCATCTCAGTTACCCATTTAGCTCTCCTATATAACCTAGCATAGCTAGCAAGCTGCACTGTTACCGTCGATAATTAAGTATCGAACATTGATACAGCTCTGAGCTCTTGAGGTGGGTCTATCTAAAAGAATTTTCTTCAAAACTAAATATTCGCTATAAGGCTGACAAAGACACAGCCAGGTGACTTTTACCAAGCCGTAACAAGCATAAAAGACATCATTTGCTTGCCAAGTTACGTGACAATCGAGGCCTCCCATCCAGTTCCCCGCCGCTGCTGAATGGGAGTCAAATCAGCTGAACCAGTTAGCTTAGCTAGCTAACTAGCCATCAAACCAGTCAGATAATGACTAGACTGGATCTGGTGGTTTGTCATCCTGGTCGTCAGTAGACAGGTATTTGAACGCGACAGTCTACACAAAATTACCTGAGTTTTTCTACTCTTATTCTGTGGCAGCTGCCTTCCCAGCATATTTAGCAAGACCGTTAGCTCCAACGTTACTCACTTCTCTGTGGCGGCTTCTTTGCCATTTTTCACCTGACCGGCGTCTGCCTTCGTGCACAGATAACGGCCACTTTGTAAAGCGCTCCAGAGCGCTCGGCATCCTCCGGCATGGAGCCGCAGTCTCGACACAAGTTTGACATTGTCGGTGCGGGCGGTGCTGAAGCAGCAAGAAGCAGGTCGTGACGTTTTATTTCTAGCAATATTTGACAAGGGGCGCTTTATGTCGGGTCTATACAACTTCCTCAAGGCTACCGAAAACCTAAATTGTAACATTTCAGTCTTATCAGGCTTATTATATGAAGCGTTTCTGTCAAAGTGACTAAAAATAGGATACGTCCGTTAGACCGCTAGCTATCTAAACAGCCTACGGGAAAAGCATCTAATGAGGTGTGCAACGACGTTCTTCGTCTGTCCTTGCGCCGATTCAAAGAATAAACACGTAAGGATGTTCCTCACTGGACAAACTGCTCATTTAGACCGTTCTGAAATGCTATTGGCCAGTATAATATGCTTCACGACACTGATTGGCGGACATGTGGGTCAGTCATCTTTAATCCAGAGCGCTATCCTTTGCAAAACCACCCGCTGAGAAACAACAAAGACACTGACACGGTGAATTCTGTGTACCGTAATATTCTATTATTAAACTTGCATATTGAATAAATTAAGACACAAAACTTGAAGTGATCATTTTGTTTCTTCTTTCACTGTTAGAATTTGCAGATAGATAGATAGATAGATAGATAGATAGATAGATAGATAGATAGATAGATAGATAGATAGATATAATTAATACTGTTAAATTCTTTAATCTGAATGTCAGAATAAAGCATCATACGTGGCTTCACAGAGACCTTTATTTCACCAAGACCCGTCTGAATTTTAAGCTATTTAATTTTAAGATATTTAAGCTAGTCATAGTGGTGCCCTATATACACCACACACACACACACACACACACACACACACACACACACACACACACACACACACACACAGAAACCCAGGCTCCAGACTGTAAAAGCAGGCCTATTTACAGTGCTCCTGAACTGCAGAGTTGAGATGTCCTCTTTCTCTACCCTTTCGGTGGTTCTTCCTGCTGTATTATTCCAACAGCAAGACGAAGCACTGCCTGCCTCCCTAGAAAAATTGCAGGGCTCTGGGATCAGTGTGAGGGAAGATGAGTTTTGGGCAGAAATATATTTCCCTGCTCTAGAAAACTTTTTCAGATGTTTTAAGACATTTTCAGCAAATACTAATGTATCAGATAATGCAGTTTGCAATCGAACAACATGTGTTTCATGTGTTTGTGTATAATTCAACAATTTAGAAAATGTCTATCTGCTGCATCTTAATTTGTAAAAAAAAAAAAAAAACTTAAATATTTTCTTTTTCAGTATTTCCCAATTAAATGTGAAATACATTTCTAACACAAAAATTTGCGAGCAAATATGAAATATGAAAATATGAAATATGAAAGTGATTTTTTTTTCTATAAAGTGCAGGTCACATGAGATGAACTGTACTTATACACAGTTGCAAAATATCCTGTGCCAAACCATTTGAGCCCACGACACCTCCAGGATGTTCAGTAGTGAGGTCTGGCATCCTAGCATCCGCCCCCTAAAGCCCTCCAAGCACACTTTTAAACCAAACCACGCCTCTTTAAACGTAACACCAAACTGGCCATTCTGGTGAGTAAGGCTGTCAGTGCTTGCTCAGTGCCACCAGATCCACAGGAACCAGTTTAGCGGGTTATTTACACGAAGCCAAGTTTAAAGTATATTTATTACAGAATATCTGAAACATCCACTAGATGTCAGTATGTCTGTTTCATAACATGCAGAAGAATCAGTGGAAAGTTATTTACTGCTTCATGACGGAAATCAGAATCAGAAATCTATATACTTGTCTAATTAAGGCCATACATTGTACATCCTATTTGAATGTCCTTAATCGCTGGATTTATTCCTGCTCTTTTCTGGCTTCCGCAAACCATGTTCTTTTGTGACATGGCGTTAATGTCATAGTATTTCTAATAAAGGTCTATGACTAAAAATGCCATCAAAACAACTCAGCCACTAGAAGAATTCTACGCATTTTTCTGCCAACTTGTGGACAATGTCATGATCGTAAACAAAAGTTATAAACGTCTTGTAACGCATCTAAAAATTGTTACATTTCTTCCTTCTAATTTGGCAGGGAAAGGGGTAGAAAGAAAAAAAAACTGTCAATACTAATGCTGTACCTTCAGATACATACTAATGCTTTAAATAGATCTATTTTTTATTATGTTAATAGACTAGTTCCCAAGCCTAGTATTGAATCAAAGTGCAGTGTCAGTGGTGAATCACCAATGGAAATCTTCGCTTAACTGGTAGGTATATTTCGGTCTGGAATCAACTTGAGCAAATAACTAGATTCGTGAAATGTTTTGCTTTAAAAACCTGCAACCAAAAGTTGTTTGGAATTTAAAGACATTTTGTATTTAAATTGCTGGTGAAAAATTCCACGATTATCTTCTATCTCTGACGTCTCCACCCACCCCAACACTCCCATCTGTCTGCGTCTGTTCTCTCAAGAAAAAATCATATCAACCACGATTCTAGCAGAGCAGGCGCTCCCACCCCACCTCGTTTGTAAACCCACCTATTCCAAACCTTACTCTGACCTATGTTACTGTACTGCGAAGCACCAGTCTCATCGCCACATGTATAAATCCCACTGAAATAACATTTCTGAGCATTCCTCCCTGTACACCTTGTGTGTATGTGTGTGTGTGTGTGTGTGTTTTGTGGGGACGTTTTCAACTGCGACTACACATCGATGAATATTTTGATATCTGTCAGTTGAGGCGGCGATTAAGTTGCGTCACAATGACTAGACTCAACACTGCTGTCATATATAACGCCGCCCACACACCAGGGTTACCGCGGTGATGTTACTGCCCCGCCCACGTGAGACACTGTGGGCGTTCAGTGATGTATGTTCAAGGACACTGCGGGGTAACTTTTGCCGATAAGGCAACCCTGTGCGCGCGTGTCTGTAATTTGCGTCGATGCAGAACCGCACGCAGGAAGGAAGGCCATGTCGAAGCGTACTAGGCGGCATATTAAACAGTCAACAGAATTTTACTGCTAGAGGAAGGCAGCAAAAAACAAAACAAAGAAACAAATAAAACTTGAATGCGACCTGCTTTGCACAAATGTCCAAAGAAAAAGAAGTCCAACTCAATTTTCGTATTTAAAAAATAAAGTTTATTTTTTAGGGATTACAAGATATTAGTGTTGAGACAACAAGGGTTTTATTTCATACAAGATCAAAGAAAAAAATAAATATACAAAGAAAAAAATAAAAACACAGAAAAAGAGAAGCAGCCTTGCTCAGCATTCCAGGACTGACTTGGATTTATTTTTGCGTTGTTCCCACAGTAGAACTGAGAGTACAACTTCTTTCAGGCTAGGATGCACTTTTGTTTTTGCAATGACACACAAGTTATGCACACAACTCTTAGCCTTGTTTAACTATCCCCTTCAGACTCAGGGGTTGATGTTGAATGGCTTGCGCTCTGAAGAAAAATACAAAAATAAGAGAAGGAGGAGGAGGAGTAACAGTATCGAAGGATTGACATCTGTCCATCAGGACTAGGACTGTCTGCCCAAAGAGCAGCATGGTTCCTATGACGACACACAGGGGCTCTTGCTGAACACTGGACACTAGACAATGGAGGATGCCCCACCACCATCACCCCAGCGACACACATACCCTAGCAACACATCGTATGCTACGGCTGTCCTCTCATGATTCAGCTGATAACTGTTGTATTGCCATTGATACATTGCCTGGTTTGTATGTTACCTGAAGATACAAGGAAACTGACTGTTGTTATTAAAGCTGCCCAAGTTATCAAAAAAATAGAAAATAATAATAAAAAAAGACTTGAGTAGTGGCAAAAAATGAAATCTCAAAGGCCACTGAATTTTATCATCTAAAATCCAAAATCCAATCCAGTGCATTCCAAAACAAAAGTAAAAATAAGTTAAAAAAAACGTTACAGGCAAACACCCTACCTGCACTTTCCTAGGTCTTTACTAAGATCCACACATTTTACTAAAGCAGTACAGGGCAGTTTCCAAAATAAAAAAAGAGCAGAAACAACAGGGCACAGTCGCATACAGGCGAACTCACATAATGGCTTGGCCAACGAGATTCTGTTCTTCTGATGGAACATGTATGAAGGAAATTGATCTTATTTCCCAGGCAGTGCTGGCTTTTAAGGCAGAAGAATACTCCCTCACGTGGGCCGTCACGTGTGCTGTCACGTGTGCCGCTCACTGCTATCTGGGCTCTTCTGGCTCCGCTTTGATGTTCATGTTGCTCGCGAGACAGAACTTCCTCAGAGACATCCCGTTTTCTAAGGTTAAAACACCGTGAGACAATTATCCTGTGAAGGCCCTTTAAGATCAGCGATAAATAGCGTTGTGGCATCGCCCGCTCAGTGCCCGCGACACGAGGCTGTAAGCGAAGCTCATTTGCTGAGCATGTAACGGACTTACCCGACATCATGGCCGGCTCCGGCCCCGGACTTTGATCCCTGCGTCGCCGTTCGATCTGCGCGGGGCGCTTACGCCGATGTTTCAGGTGCTGCTTCAGCTCGTGTGCCAACTGTCGACCCAGCGGGATGTCCCCGTTAAAAGCACTCTGGTTAATCCCACAAGCATTTAGAGGACTCTCAGCTGTAAAGGAGATGCAGCCACACACACACATTCGCACACGTGCAAGCGCACATGAACGAAAACGTGGATTTATGAGAATCCTCGGATTTAGGAGAATCTTTCTACCTACATTACGCAAGTGGAAAAATGCACAGATAAAGATGATATTAAAGAGGGAGACAGGATTACAAAGAGAAAGAGTGAGAAATTCAATCCCTACTCAATATTTTTGCTTATTGGCTAAACACTTAATTAACCAAGTGCCTGATCAGACAAATGTAACTGTACCCATGACATTCACTGTTCCTGTACACCAACACCTGCCCAATGTGAACAATTACATGTATCCTCCAGGAGAGCTGGAGTAAGAGACAGAGAGACAGAGAGAGAAGAGAAATGATGGAAAATGTACCTGTTGGGGGTGTGTGGCTTGGCTTGGTAAGATTCGGAACGTAACCAGTGGAAGCTGGGGGGACCCCTTGTTTCTGAAGCGTCTCCTGGAGTTGCAATTGCACCTGTGCACACATGAACACACATACACACACAACTCTAATCAGCATTTTACCAAATGGCATTTAGCAGTTCCCTGCACATCAATATATCCGAAACATATCTTGCAAAGTTCATCATACATGCATGTAAAATGTGCTTACAAAGCCTGCCTGAGTGTCAGTCAGATAACTTACATCTTACTACCTGTCTGCAGAACTACCATACCTGTAGGGCATGCCTGATGCTCTCGTCTCCTTTCCAGTTGGTGCCTGCCAGGCCCTCCTGCACTGACTCCTGCTGCATGTCCAGATCCACTGAGTCTTCCACACCACACACTCCATCCTGGAAACAGATGAAGATCAGCATTATTATTATATTCCACTGCAAAATATGTTTATCAAGTTTATCAAGCTCATTTTTCCAATGCTTCGGTGACAACACACAAGCATGTCCATTATTCTATTCTCAACGACACGTAACTGATAGAGATCTTACTCTACCTGCTCTATGAGGTGAGAATGCGTGTGCATTGCATTAAAGGTCATAGGTCAGTTTGATAATTACCAAATAAGGTTTGGGTAACAGAAGGGTCTTTAGGAGACTTTTATTTATCTAAGGACGCTTCCGCTGTTTCTGAGAGAGAAATCAGTGTAACTTCACCCCCTCCATCTCCTCAAGGTACAACAGGTGGGTGATATAATGATATCTTTCAGCGTTGGGAAATATTTGACCTCTTTCGCCCCATACCTGAAGAGTGACTATTAAAGATCAGAAATTAACGTGCCGTCCTTGGATTCGAATAACTATGAGCAGAATGTTGCCATATAAATTTTGTAACATAGAATTATTACTGAGTTATTACTGAATAATAATTGATCAGACAGTTACTATATAGGCAGAACAAATATAGGATAATTATTTTAACAAACATTTTGTTTTCACAAAAAAAAAAAAATCAGGTTATCTAAATAAAATGAGCTGTCTTATGCTTTGTCTTATGATAAGTAATTTTTAGTAAGTTAATAAACACACAACATATATAACCCAATACAAAATGAAATAAAAGTTAATTTTGAAACAATCATTGGACAGAAAGACAGAGGAATAAAAAAAAGGAGAGAGACAGTGAGGAACAGAGAGAAAAACAGATGAACAGAGAGAGAGACAGAGAGACGGAGGAGAGGCACTACCCACCTCAGTTTTAATTCGTTTGGGAGAAAACACTTCCTCTTTATCATCACTAGACCTAAAATGGACCATGAATTTAACTTTAGAAACGTTGCTAAGTGAAACATGTAAGGTAGTTGATTCTTCTTCTGCCCCTGTGTGTGTGTTTTACCTGGTCCTGAAGGGATGCCTGCAGGTGACCTCCCGTGAGATCTGTCTGGCCAGAGAGAAGAGCTGCTCACTCTGAGTCAGCAGTGTCTCGTCCCTCAGGCAGAGCAGCGCCGCTGCTTCGTTCATCACCAGCTACACAAACACAGCACTGTTAGCTACACAAACAGAGCACTGTTAGCTGCACAAACACAGCACTTTTAGCTACACAAACACAGCACTGTTAGCTACACAAACACAGCACTGTTAGCTACACAAACACAGCACTGTCAGCTACACAAACACAGCACTGTTAGATACACAAACACAGCACTGTCAGCTACACAAACACAGCTGCACAAACACAGCACTGTTAGATACACAAACACAGCTGCACAAACACAGCACTGTCAGCTACACAAGCACAGCATTATTAGCTACACAAACACAGCACTGTTAGCTACACAAACACAGCTGCACAAACACAGCACTGTTAGATACACAAACACAGCTGTACAAACACAGCAGTGTCAGCTACACAAACACAGCACTGTTAGCTACACAAACACAGCACTGTTAGCTACACAAACACAGCACTGTTAGCTACACAAACACAGCACTGTCATCTACACAAACACAGCACTGTCAAGAACACAAACATAGAACCATCTGCTACACAAACACAGCACTGTTAGCTACACAAACACAGCACCGTCAGCTACACAAACCCAGCTGCACAAACACAGTCACAGTCATCTACACAAACGGCTCTCTGTCATTGACACAGACACAGCACTGTCTGTCAACAACACAAACACAGCTACATAAGCACAGCACTGTTAGTCACACAAATACAGCACCGTCAGTTACACAAACGCCTCTCTGTCATCTACACAAATACAGCTCTGTCAAGAACACAAATATAGCACTTCCTGCTACACAAGCACAGCACCATCAGCTACACAAACCCAGCTGCACAAACACAGTCACAGTCGTCTACACAAACGCCTCTCTGTCATCGACATAAACACAGCTCTGTCAACAACACAAACACAGCACCATCATTAACACAAAACACAGCACCGTCAACAACACAAACACAGCTACATCAGCTACACAAGCACTCCTATACAAATATAACACCATCAGCTAATCACAGCACCATCATCTGCACACGGACACACCTCGTGCATGGTTGGCTGCCTGCCGTCTTCCCTCTTGCAGTTGAGGTGCCCGTAAATGGCGCTATACCGGCGGATTTGCTCCTCTCTCTGCGGGTCGTCCTTGCTCAAGGCAGCGAGATGGTTCAGCACCTTGCTCAGCCTCCTGTTGCTACGGAGGCGCTCTTTCACCTGCACTGGGTCACTCTGAGGCAGTGTGGAAGCCAGTCTCTCCACGCACTCACACACACGCTGAGCAAGCGCAGGGTCCAGGGTCTCCACAGTCTCTCCGGCTGAGACGGGTGAAGAGGCCCTGAGTGGAGACCCATCAGGCCCCAGTGGCACGTCTGGGGTTCCTCTCGCGCCCCCAGCCCCACTCCCTTCGCCCTCCAGTGCGGCAGAGTTGGGGCTCGCGGCTGCCAGCACCCGGGTCGTCTGTTTCTCGCTGCATATGGCTGGCGAGCCTTCGCGAAGTTTGTACACAGGAATGCTGCAAACAGGAAGTGAGGTCAAAGGCTGGTTGAAGAGGCCGGGGTTAGTGACCCAGTCGCGAAGAGCCTTCTGCAGGCGACGCACATGAAGAGGTTTCGTTGCCATGCCCACCAGGGCCATGATCTCAAGAAACTCGTCCTCAGCTGCCTCGCAGAGCTGCCGAACATCGTCACCACCCTGCTGGACGAAGGCGGCGTAGTAGCTCAGCAGGTTGGCTCTTTGTAGGACGCGGTAGAGCTGAAGCTCCCCAACAGAGCGAGGTAACAAGCCTGACATAACTACACAACAAAGAGAGAGAGAGAGACAGACAGAGAGAGAGAGAGGGAGAGAGAGAGAGAGAGAGAGAGAGTGAAAATGATCAATTACTGTGGTTTCCTTCAACTGATTCAACAGTTCATGCAAACTGCAGTTTTATAAAAACTTGCCAGCAACACTGTGTTACAGTTTGGGACTCTCTTATATTACTGCGTTGGAGCGGCATAACACGTTACTTATCCTTAAGTAGCTTATATCCCATACAATAGAGAGGTTGATACATCAGCCCCTTACATCAGTGTATCATCAGTCTTTCACTTTGAGCGCTCAGAGTGAGTGCTCACCCCTCGAAAATAAATAAATAAATAAATAAAACCATTTGAACATCCTGCACGCTATAGACTGTCAAATGTATCAAGGCCATCGATGTGGTCGACTTTCCTTGTTTGATATGCACTTTATGAGTCGAATTTTCTCTAAGAAGTATACGCTACAATAGAAACATTGGCTTTAGCTCATTCGAGACGCTGAAAAGTTGATTTACGTACCTTTATCCCTTTAGGTACGCACGAGTCTCGTCTGTGTGGTCTCCAGCTTGGAGAGGTGGTGTTCAGTGTTCTCGTTTGTGCTATGTGGTTGTGTGTGTATGCCCGTGTTATTACCCCCTCCCCTATTTTCTGAGCAGGGATATTCCGTTTCTACATTGCTGTCTTACTCCTACGCGCCTGCTTGACGCAAATCCCAGCGGGGGCGGAGTCGGCACGTGGGCGGCTGCTGCGCTGCATGCCGAGAGGAGGGCGGTTCAACCGTTGCCGCGCGCGCGTTTTACTCGGAGAGGCTGCACGGCGCATATAATTACGTCGGTATTAAAAAGTTCTGTTTTTCGATGAACGGACTATTCGCTTCAGAATTTACCGGAGCGTGCTTTAGTTTTGGTTTTACGTGTGCACGAAACGTGTGACGCACATTTACATACATTTACGGTCAAGGTTGTGCAAAATATGTAGAAACTTTTTAAAATTAAAAATGGCAATTTACAATGAATACAAAAAAAAAACG
This sequence comes from Tenebrosternarchus preto, assembly GCA_025802075.1. Taxonomy (NCBI): domain Eukaryota; kingdom Metazoa; phylum Chordata; class Actinopteri; order Gymnotiformes; family Apteronotidae; genus Tenebrosternarchus; species Tenebrosternarchus preto. The sequence goes on along the minus strand of JAOYMR010000019.1, from coordinate 2,097,117 downwards.
AATAAAATTGGAAATTGATTAATTAAAGCATTTTACATTACATTACAGGAACAGTTGAATTTTAGAATTATATCACTATCATTTTTGCATATTAATATGCGAATCGCTAAAAGCACATTGCAAATTTACGTAAAAACGGAATTCTGAGAAAATGCAAGAAACATCAAATTCACAGTATTTTGTATCAGGATTTTATTTTATTGTGTTTAGCTAGCAAACATCTGAACATAAATAAATAAATAAATAAATAAATAGCATACTGCCCTCATGAACTTGCATTTAGTCAAGCCACCCCACCTCTCCACCCCCACCCCTTCCCATTTATTTTGTAATGGGCTGGTGTATGACTGTTCAGAGATGAACATGAAGTCCATGCATTCATATCACCAGAAGTAATTCCCTGAAATGGGTCTCACTGGGCTTAAGATGACTGTACTGTGTTATAAGAAGTCTTAACAAGCATTACAGGAAACATACATAAAGTCCAAAGCTTCCAGACAAAAAAAAGAGAAAACCACAGGATAATACTGTCACAGACATACATGCACAAACATTGTATACACTAACCTTTATGAAGTAAATAGCTGTGTATGGTATAAGTATTCAGCTATATTATACACAACCACTAACAATAGCCTAGGTATGTTATTCTCCAGTTAAACACTAAACCACAGCTCACTGCACATGTGAATGAAGACCTTGGTGTGCACCAATAACCACAGTCTTTACAAACTTTCCAGTCCTTTTCACTCTGACCTCATTTTGCAACAGAGCTCAGATCATTAACAAATAAGGGCACGTGGCATCAAAAGTAAGTGATGTGATAAACATTTATAACAAAAATAAGTTTAGCATCACATGAATGGGATAATGAGTTTTAGCTCTCCATCCTTCTACAGCTTGAGAAGAGGAAAGATGCATCTTAGCATTCTGTTCTACTTAGAGGTCAGACTGGGTTTCTGGTGCCTGTTTGTGTCCTTAAAGAGGTCATAGATGTCCACATGTCTGACCTCCTCCAGAGCTGTAGCTGGGCCAAGCGCCTCCGCCCAGCACCACCCAAAAGAGCCCAGCCTCCAGAGTGGCGTAGCGAAAATAAAACGAGGGGAATATAAAACCGTGTCTTTCTTCTGGAGGAAGTGCAGGAAGGAGAAGCTGGAGAAGAGGCTCTCAGATTACACACGTTCTCTCTGAGTCCTACAACGAGGGGGGCTGGATGGGGGCAGGGGGCGGTTCTGGAAGAACAGGCTAGGTAATGGAATCCAGTCCTCCATAGGCGAGGAGACGTTTTAATTTCTGACAGGAGTGAAAACATAAACCTGACCAGAGAAAAGGGGGAGGCAGGTGG
>JAOYMR010000019.1:2055058-2066686 GCA_025802075.1 Tenebrosternarchus preto | reverse complement strand
CATTTAATAAACTTCTTTACTATTATCATTCAACCTCGCTTGAGACCTGAGTTTATTTCACAGAAATTCCACCACAGACCTCAATTCAACCTACTTAGGTGATAGAACTGTCAGTCTAAATAGATTAAGACAATGGATGAAGTCCAGGGCATCCTAAGGTGGGTGCAGCTGTAGGACTTACTGGGATCTTCTGCCTACTTTTAAAAAATAACCTATGACCTATACTGGAAACAATGGGAGAACTGGCAGTTGATGGTGACATAGTAGGTAACTGACAACAAACCTGAAAATAAATATGACCTTTGAAAAGAGCTATGCTTGGACGATAAAGCAATGAAGAAGATAAGGATATGGATATAAGGAAACTCCAAATGTAAGCTCTTCAGTTGTACTTAAAGCAACTCCTTTGTTGTTTAACTTGCAAGTAGTTGCAAGTTATCCCCCATTCTTCTACAGGCTAGCTAGCAACCTGAATGTTTCCACTCATTTGCCTGGAGTACTTTGATTTTTTTGCACAACATCAGATATAAAAAAATCCCCTTGAAGGGAGCCTGTTTGTTGATGGCAGTTAGCAAAAAGCCTAATAGTCTCTCAATGCTAAGTGGGATGTGCACAGCTGTGAGAATTCATAGTGTTTGCCACTTGTCTTTGTGTTTGGATATGCAGATGAGCTGCCAGAGAAAGATATTTATGTCATGTTAGAGATTTATTTGTACCATATGCAGTGGATAATGCATCCTGAATGCACTCTTCCTCAACCTTTTAACCTGGTCCCAGGCACCGACAGGCAGCACCACCACATGGGCCCAGCTAATCAGTACAGCTCATCACCACTTCACCCGCACTCAGGATCTCAGGATGAAAGGTTTATGACTGGTTACACTCTCCAGAACTATGTTTTACGATCCCAAAGCCCTAAGAAGGATGCAGGGGCAGGAACCAACACTACATTCTTCTATTCTTTCATAAGATAAGATAAGATACCTTTATTGTCATTGCACAATGTACAACAAAATTGAGCAGCAATCCTTAAGGTGCTAAGACATACAATACATAACATGAATTAAAAGAAAGACTATAGTACACAAATTTAGAAGCATTGGGTGAATGCTTCTATATGTACAATATGTGTGAATATGTGTGCTCCTATATGGAATATGTACAATATATATACAATATAAGTAGCAGATTATTGCACTGGGTGAAGCAGTATAAGTAGTGCATAAGTACAATATGTAAGTATGTAAGTACAATATAAGTAACAGATTATTGCATTGGGTGAAGCATTGGGTGGATAGAATATATATACAACATAAGTAACAGGTTATTGCACACGCCCTGAGTAGCTTAGAATGTACAAATAAATAAATAAGTATGGGAGAGTGGGAAAGTGCACAGTGCTGTTGAAAGTCCAGTTCCAGTTTTGTTTTTTTCTTAAGTTACATGTATAGTGTTCCGTGAGTGTGTGTGTTTTTCAATGTTCCGTTCCCGTACAGCACTGGGGTAAAAGCTGTTTTTCAGTCTGTTTGTCCTGGACGTGATGGACCTGAAGCGTTTTCCAGAGGGCAACTGTTGGAAAAGATGATGTCCAGGGTGTGAGGGGTCTTCCAGGATGTTGGCTACCCTGCTGAGGCAGCGGGAGCTGAACAGGTCCTCTAGACTGGGCAGTGGACAGCCGGTGATCTTCTGGGCTGTGTTGATCACTCTCTGTAACGACCTCCTGTCTGACACTGAGCAGCTGCTGTACCATGTTGAGATGCAGTATGTCAACACACTTTCAATGGCACAGCGGTAGTAGGACACCAGCAACTTCTCCTGAAGTTTGGCTTTCCTGAGAACTCTCAGGAAATAGAGTCTTTGCTGTGCCTTCTTTACTGCAGCTATGGTGTTGGTGGTCCAGGAGAGATCTTCCGAGATGTGCGTACCCAGAAATCTGAAGGAAGGGACTCTTTCCACACAGTTCCCATTTATGAAGAGTGGCATCCTCAGTGGACCTGTTTGCCTTGTAGGCAAACTGATGTGGGTCGAAGCTGGGTGGGAGACTGGCTCTTATGTGCTGTAGAACCAGTTTCTCGAAGCACTTCATTATGACCGTTATTCATTATCAACATGAACAGACACAGGAGGTGGTGGCTTTGCGAATTAGTGTTTGCTCATGTGATTAGTTTAAGGAAGCAGGGGAAGCCAAGAGAGTGGGCCTACAGGGTGTCTTATGAGATCCTCCTTATGAGGTTTTTTAACTGGGTTTGTGTTCAGCACTTTACTGGGTTTGTGTGCAGGACTTTACTGGGTTTGTGTACACCGATGAGTGGCCTCCCTTGAGTTTTAGAACTCAAGGCTTTAATGAAGATAAAGTGATGCCTGCTTAAAACAAGCATTTTAAAGCCACTGTCACAGGAAACGTGACTGTACAGAATGGGCAAAAAGGTATAGATAAATATGATAAGACAGACATTACCAGTTACACTTGTTTGAGTGGTTTGAGGAGTGTGGGTCAGGTCTTTGGTTCGTCAAGCTCAGAATTGGTCCATATGTGTAGTGTAATGGTTACACCACCCAGAGGCACAGTTAAAATGCCATGTGATTAATGCCATACAAAGTGGATGTTTTGATGTTCATAATCTTGTAGAAAACAAACATGAACCTCAGAAAAACTGCATTTGTAGTCAGCAAAGGATAATAAACTGTAGGACAAAAGAAACACCTTTTTCAGGATCTCAGCTCCAAGCGTCAGGAGAAGTGACTAATGCAGAAAATCGCAGGAAGCCTTGCATCCATTGTGCTGTGAGTGTTTCCATGTGACCGGCTGTTTTCTGATAATTATACCACAAAAGTATCACTAGGAAAATAATTACGAAAATGAATAACTAATAAGCATTTACATTACTGGAATGGAATCAAGACATCAGTCAAGAAGCAGGTCAAACCAGCAGTACAGCAGACATTTTTCCCACTCTGTCAAATGCTAGTAGAAATTGAAGTAAATAAAAATTAAATAAAACTAAAAATATATACTTTGGTCCAAAACTACAGAAATGGTGTATGAGATGAAAAAGACAAGATTTTATTCAATGATTGTTGTATACCATTATGTCATTATCTTTCAAATTGTGGACACAAAGTTAGTGAACATAAAACTTATACCCAAATAAATTACTTAGAATTTATGTTATGTTTATAGCAGAAATATATATCAACAAACACAGGCCACTTAGAACAAATAATTTTTTAAGGATAAATTTTGGCAAAATCATTTATCATTGTCTTCATGTTTCCAAGTAAAGTCCTTTTCTTCTCTCTCCCGAAAATTTCATGAGAGGAGTTAGTAAGTAGCTTCAGACTGGATATCCACCATTGCATATAAATCCACCAGCAAATGTACCATCCCGTGCCATCTGGCACATTCTAGAATTGGTCCAGATGAAGGAGTCATGAGGACTCCAGGGACATTTGGCCACAGTATCCATGAAGGGTCCTTGGTTCTTTGCATATGTACAGAGAAGCCTTTAACGCAAATGTAGTTCACAAGGCTGGTAGTGTGTATCGGTATCAGTGGGTCGTCCACTGCACCAACAATTCCAGGAATGTTTTCAATTGCATGAAATTATGTTGCAAATCAAAATGTTCTATATGTGCACGAGCGTGGAAATGTTCTACTGTATATGTTGATGCCTGTGTCACAGAAGGGCAGCATACACACATTTGGATACTGCTGCTTTGCTTGGCCCATGGGCATTCCCACAAGTCTGCAGAAAACCACCAGTGGCATAGATTAAGTTACTTTAGATCTTAATCTAGATTATTTATGTAATAATCATACAAATTGATTGGCTAAATCATAACAAGCTTAGAAGAGTAACTATAACCATTTCTTTGCAAAGAATATATTTACGAATATACTACTACTACCGCTACTCTGGAAAAAGCACTTATTTCATTTAAATGTGATCAAGCAACAAATAATCTCCTGTACTTCAGTCAAGTTGTATTGTTTGTTTCAAGTGAATGAATTGATTTAAAGCCTGGAGTAACATTAAACAGTATACACTTATGCTCAGAATTGAACCAAAGGTCTTCATATTTGGAAGCTGTGGCACTACACACTAAACTATGATGTACAGAGCCAAAGATTATTTAATATTAGGGACATATTAAATACATCATTCAAGAGAGTAGATTTGATTTTTGATATTTTCGAAAAAAGGAAGCAGACTAGAGCAACTAAACAAGGACATGAACCAAGGATGTAGGCAGCAACCTTCTTTCTTCAAGCTGTGCATAATATTTGCATTCTTCAGCAACACATGTAGTGAGTCTGGGCATCAGCATTGATGTGTTGGCATCCAGCATGGTGGTCAGTTCCATGGTGGTGAATAACAAAGTTGTATTTCTGATCCACCTTACAACCTGGACCTTGGGTTTGTTGACCTTTTGAGCCACGTGAGCAAAAAAATGACAAATACACAGGATGCTGCGGAGATGCTATAAAGGTAAGGGTGAAAATGGTGCTACTACAGTTAACAGTTACAGATCACACAGTAATCTTGCTCTGGCTTGTTCCAACATTGACTGTAGTAGGCTAGAACCCTCTCCACTCTGCCCTGTACCAATGAGAGAATTGCATCAGTTCTCTTATCACTGGTGTGTGTCCATGACAAACTTGCTGCCTTCCCTGGAAACTCCATACAAATCCATACACAAAATGCCAGTAGTATGAAGACAAACCTAGATATCTCCACACCTGTGGTAAATTCAATTGATATGAATTGGGGATTGGGAATGACCAACACCTGGCTATATAAGGTCTCACAGTCGACACAACTCCAAGCCATGGGGTCAAGGGAATTATCTGCAGACCTCAGAAACAGGATTATGTCAAGCCATAGATCTACAGAAGGGTACAGAAAAAATGCTGCAAAAGAGCACAGTGGCCACCATCACTCATAAATGGATAAAGTTTGGAACCACAAAGATTCTTCCTAGACCTGTTGGTGTGGCCAAACTGAGTGACTGGGGAAGATAGACCTTGTCCAGGGAGGTGAGCAGGAACCCAAGGGTCACTCTGATAGTGCTGTAGTGTCTCCTTGTCTTGATAGGAGAGCCTTTCAGAATATAAACCATCTAGGTAGCACTCCACAAATCAGGCCTTTATGGTAGAGTGGCCAGATGGAAGCCATTCTTTTACTAAAAGACACATGATGGCCCGCTTGGAGTTTGAAAAAAGGCACATGGAGGAACTCTCAAACAATAAGAAACAAGATTCTTTCATCTAATGAACTCAAAATTGAGCCTTTTGGCCTGAATAACAAGTGTCACATCTGGACACTCATCACCTGGCTAATCCCTACAGTAAAGCGGACAGAGGGAAAGACGAAGGCAGCCAAGCATACCAAGATACTTGAAAAAAATCCGCTCTGGACCTCAGACTGGGGCAGACTGAGAAAGTATGATGTATTACTGCATTTGTTCTGTCTGTGTAGAAATTTGACACAAGCTTGAATGTATCATTTCTGCATAAATACATGCCAGACAACATGGAACCAATGATCTTTCAGGTGCAAGATATTTTTCACTGCAGTCTGAAAAATGCAGACATTTGCAGAACATATGAGCTTGTTTCAAAACTAGATTTGTACAGATCATCTGGACAAAGCTAGATGATCTTTGTTAGGCATTTTCATAGGAGTATTTAAGTAGAGTATTTCATAATATTTTATTTTGAAGCATGTGTTTTTTTTTAAGCCAGCATGTTGACCAACCGTGTCATTCCTTACAGTGTCTCCTGTAATGTAATGTAATTTCAGAGTAATTTCCAACTCTGTGGTTAATCAAATGAGCTTTCAAACTAATTACAGACCTTACCTGTGTGGGCTCCAAGGCCACTGAGTAACATGAAATATTTATACTAAGGACCAGACCAGTTATGACTGGGTGTGCAGAGAAGGTACGAGTAATTGGGAAGCCTGAGAGGGGAAACATTTTTAGACTGCCTCATAACTCAAGTAGACATATATGGAAGTTCTATTATCAAATTGTTCATTTTTTACTGTGCTACATCTATAAAAATATACATTGGTTGTGCTGCTTAAAGTGACATGTGAGTTCACATCAGTGCAAAGCTCAGTGTGTGCGTATGTGTGCACTTGTGTGTTTATGTTTACGCTAGTGTCACAGGCTTTGACCATAACATCTTCCTCACCCAGTTTATCCATGGCACCATCTTAATCTTAAGTGGGGGTGTACAACACGTTGGACTGGATCAAGCAGAGGAAAGGTTGGGCCTATTTATTTGTTTTATTTAGTCAACTTTTGTCTTGTGGGCAATAGTCACTGCACTAAATACTGAGAGTAAACGGAACTGGCCTCTTACAAAGTTGTACCACTAGGGGGCAGGAATGAGACACTGTGGCTTTCTTACACTTTTGAATAAGAAAGAAGAACGCCATTTCGTCAGGGGGCGAGTTCCCCAGTTTGATGCAACTGTGCTCCTGAATGTTGAGCTAATTAACTAAAAATAAAAACAGTAGGCTACGTAGGAACTGTATGTTTTAATATTATGAGTTCGAACAATATGGCAGACCCACGGAGACAGAACAAAATTTTTCGGTGAGTAAAATATGGGTGTTTGTTTTAACATAACACTTCGGCTTGATTAGCTAGCTAGCATCGTTTGTTAACGATTACTTGGCTAGCTAGCATGGCTTGCTAGGTCATATAGTCGGAGAATATCGGAAGTAAGTCACTCGTTCGTAAAAAAAAATCCTCCAGAAATAAACCCGGTCCTTTCTTGTCGTACAGCTACAAACCCCCAAGCACAGACACCAATCCCACACTGGAGGATCCTACTCCAGACTACATGAACCTGCTTGGAATGATCTTCAGCATGTGTGGACTAATGCTCAAGGTGAACTGATGTCCATCCACCCGAGTGTTTACAATACACACACGGCTTTGAATCGCTCCTCGAAGTAGAGCGACTGAAAACGATAGCGTAGTAGTGTAAACTATCGCTGTAAACTAATGCCATACGGGTGTAAGATATGGTTGTTGCCACCGACCACTAAACATGCAGCTCCATCTGAAATAGAAATAACCATCAAACATAAGAGTTGATTATATGGAGCGCAGGTTGGATATTTATGGTGAACGCTTTTGGTTTACAGGCTTCATTCTTTTTATTATTTCACTTATTCAAAGGACTGTATGATTTGCCAGAATTTGTGGAACTCGGTTGTGCCCATTAGAAGAGAACAAGCAAACCAGACCTTGAGTTATTGTGCCACTATTACTGAAATGCATAACTAGGACTAGTATATTTAAACATTCACGTTTTAATGGAATAAACAGTTGCATCACAGCTTATAGAATTAAAATTTTAAATCTCTTTTGAAACTGAACTAAAAATGAAAGCATGTAAACATTTCCCTCACTCATGTGACCCTCTGGGTCCCCTGTTGTAGTGGAGTGCAAGTCAGAGACGGGTTTCCTGCTTGGTTAGCAGGGCTCCACTTCAGTTGAATTCATTCCTGTGTGTGTGTGTGTGTGCGCAGCTTAAATGGTGTGCATGGATCGCTGTCTACTGCTCCTTCATCAGTTTCGCTAATTCCCGAAGCTCAGAAGACACCAAACAGATGATGAGCAGCTTCATGTGAGTTAAGCATTGATGTGTGTGTGTGTGTGTGTGTGTGCGTGCATGTGTGCATTCATGTGTTCTTGTGTGAATGTGTGGGGTGTGTTTGTATTTTTTGTTTCCTTGAGGCAATCTCTGAATATCTGAGTAACTGTGATGTTAAATTAAACCTAGTCCTTTAGTCACAGTGTGCTTAAACTTTTTAAAGATTGTGTTGACTTCTTTCTGGTTCAACTGAGCTACCCTGACGGTTATTGTTGCCACTATAACTTTTGCTCTGAGGAGAGAAATGTTTGTGTGACACAAGCTTGGACAAATGTGGTGAACTCTTGATGCCTGTGTCTGGTGGAAGCAAGAACTGGAAAAAAAATATAGCAGTGTTAAGTGTAAACATAAATATCAGGTGTGAAAACATTGATCAGGGATAAATTTAAAACCACCTACCTAATATTGTGTAGGTTCCTCTCATTCCATCAAAACAGGTCTGAGCTGTCGAGGCATGAGTTCCACCAGACCTCTGAAGACATAATCCTTTAAATCCTCCAAGTTGCAAGGTGGGGCCTCCATCTGATGCATATTTTTCCAGCTCATCCCATAGATGCTGGGGAATTTGGAGTCCAAGTCAACACCTTGAAGTGTCATGCTTTCCCGAACATTGTTTCTACCAGCGACAATAAAAGCTATTCTATTCTATTCTATTCTATGCTCCTCAAGCTATTCATGAACAATTTCCTGTATTGTGGCAGGGCACATTATCCTGATAAGTCCACACCCATTAAGGGAATATCATTGCCATGAAAGTGTGCTTAGTCTGTAACAGTGTTGAGGTAGGTGGTACATGTCAAAGTTACTTGACATGTACCACCTACCGACTGACAAGACACCAGGTTTCCTAGAACGCTGAGCCGAGTTTCCCACTTCCTCCATCAGCTTGCTTTCTTCCCTCTGCGCTTCTTGAAGACTTCTTCCCCAGGCTGCCAACCTACATGCACCCAGCAATCCACACGATGATGTACAAACAAACATTATTCATCAGACCAGACCACCTTCTTCTATGGTCAAGTTCTGATGCTCTCCTGTCCATCGTTGGCGTTTTCCCACACAGTGAACAGGGTTTGCACCAGTCGTCTGCCTTGTGGGGTGTATGACGCCTTTCATCCATAGCCAGCATGAACATTTTCAGCAGTTTGTACTATAGTAGCTCTTGTGTAGGATTGGACCTGCTGGTTCACCAGTTGTCCTTATTTGGGCCATTTTTAGTAGGTGCTTAACCACAGCATACCAGGAACACCCTACAAGATCTTCCATTCTGGAGATGCTCCGACTCTGTCATCTAGTCATCACAATTTAACCGTGGTTGAAGCTCCTCCTTATACTTGCCCAGTGTTTACTAATATCCCACCCCTTGACAGAGACCATTGTAATGAGATTCACTTCTTCAGTGGTTTGAATTGCTGCTGGTGATCTGTTTTTTTTTTTTTTTTTTTTTTCCCCTTCATACTTTTGAGAGCAGTTGTTTACAGTACAAGTAGCCTGTGTGTTTGGAATTTGTTGCATGAATTTTATGTCTTTGTGTCAGACCGTAAAGTATAGCACTGAGCATTTAACAAATCTGATTCACATTGGTGGCTTTTTATTCAGAAGTCCTTCAGGAGTTCAGTGCGGTGTTTTATGAGAGGAGAAACACACATTGCTGTTGGGAAAAAAAAAATCTTGCAGTGTCTTCGAGTACAAGTACATTTCCCATCATGCCTTGTTCTTTGGCTTTAGGACGCAGTATACTGGATGTTTTGTGCTTTTCTTTCCCCAGGCTTTCAATATCAGCTGTGGTGATGTCATACCTGCAGAACCCTCAGCCCATGTCTCCACCATGGTAACCAAGGTTCTCGAACCCAGGATGAGCCAGAATGGCAGCGGATGAGACGGACCGAGATGCAGAAGCGCGCACACGCACACGTGCGCGCACACACACACACGTGCGCACAATTGGGTGGCGGAGGGGAACAGCAATAATCCCCCCACTGTTCATCTGTTCTGGTGGACACTACAGTGAGCGGCCTTAAGCGATGCATGAGCTCAATCTCCTGTTCTGCTCCTCCCCTCCAACTCTGCCCCTCCCACCCCCACTTGGCTCTACCTCTCTGCTTCTCTCCTCCCACTGTGCCCTTCCCTCTCTGCTCCTCCCCTCACTCGCATCCAGTCACACAATCTCATTGGATCCCAAGTTTATATACTGTAGATGTTAATATAAGAAATAAAAAATTTTTTAAACTTGAACCACAATGGTGAATGTTAAGTAAACTTCCTTGCTTCTTGTTCATTCTCAAAAATTGTCTCATTGTCTTGATTTAATCCACTCTTTTCCAAAGGAAAATGCAGTGCTTTATTATTAAAATGACTAGTGTTAGCCTTTGTATCATGTCCATAAATAAACACTCTATGGATTATAGAAGTTTTCCTGGCCAACCAGAAAGTTATTTTGTTGTAATTAGCACGCACATGCGCACTTCCAGCACAATGTGACTACAGGTTTTAAGGCGGCGGATGGTCTGATCTGGGAGCTGCTTTATTGGGCTTTAGTTGAGACAGCATCTCTGGCTGCAGATCAGTGGCGTGTAAGCTCCTCTAGACTCTTCTCTCAACACCCTGGGGGATCTGCTCTAATCCCACACAGTCCTTCAGGATCCACACCCAGCTGCCATACAGGAAGGGCAGTTTTTAGATTAGCTTTTCTTTCATTTTTCTGCGTGTATTGGTGTGTGTGTGTGTAATTTCTGATTAACCTGAGTGCTCAGTGACTTTCCTAAACATTTCAGTCCGTCATTTGCACGCATGGAGGTGGATTAAATGTGCTTATGTTCAATCACAAATTCAATGAACTTCCTTTTGTAGTGTAGTGCATTTACGGCAGACGATCACTAGGTGGCGAACTAGGATTTAAAAAAAATAATTAAATAAATAGAAACTTCAGCGTGCAACCCTCCAAGGACAAGTGGTTCGAAGTGCAGAATTGCGTAGAGGCTGTTGGGCTGGAGCCCGTTTTGCTCTCGTGCTCCGCCTGGATTATTATGACCCTGCACAACGAACCCGCCTGTGTTTACTTCTGAGAAGTAATTCTAGCACACACCACTGGCCGACTGGCAGTAAGAGTGAGTCATATCCTCTTATTATGTAAAAGCCTGCTTTAACAGTTTGGCCAGTTTGAATTTTTAATATATTAAAAGTTAAATAGATACTGCATATCAGGAACACCAGCGGAATGTAATGATGACCAGTTAAAGGTGCTGATGATGGAGCTTAAATTGAAGTATAGCATTATCTGGAGTTTCTGTTCCAGTAGACAGAGGTTAAGAACACTAGAGCTAGAAGAATTCTTTTTGAATTCTGTTACACTGCTGTTAGAAACTTCTGCTAAAAGCCTCTGACCATGCTCTGCAGACAGGTTGAACGTTCTGCTCAGACTGAAGGATGGTTTGTTAAGTACCTCCTGCTGTTCAGACCAACTCGACACCACCTTGACTGTTCCACTAATATGGGAAAAGGGTCCTCCTTGACAAGTAAAACTACTAAATAATACTGGATTTCAGAAGTCATTTGTTGGAGAGCACAGCACTGGTACATTTCAAAATTTTCTGCTGTTTTCCGAAATCACAGTGCACACTTCCCTGATCTAACACACCTGCCTCAGCTCATAAACAGCTTAAAAATGGAGGTGTGACTTGAATCAGGTGTGTTGGAGCCGGGGAGACCCTCTGGAGGTGCTGGACTCAGAATCCGGCAACCACTAGGACTTGCTAATGTTCCGATGGTAATAATCCTGCCACCTGTTCTTCAGACTGGTATAAGTCCTTGGGGACCCTCACGTTGTAGCATATCCAGCACAGGCTTGCCGTGGAACTGCCCAAACAGAGAAGCTGGAGCCCTTAATAACAGATATCCATCTGGGCCTTTTTAAGTTGTCATTAATTGGTGAAGAAAACTTTAATAAATAAATGTTT
>JAOYMR010000019.1:2036111-2054958 GCA_025802075.1 Tenebrosternarchus preto | reverse complement strand
CTTTCCATGTCCCTCACACATCCACCCATCAAGGATCATGCCCCTGCACCTCATCAGATGACCACACTGGGCTACACATAGTCCCATCACAGCAGACATACTTAAAAGTGACTGACCATGCTCGTCTGTGAGAAGAGGCCCAGATAATGCCCACTTATACGTTACTGCAAGCCTACAACTTGTTTAGATACAAATCCAATGACGCTATCATACTGAATCAATTTTCTTATACAGAATTCTCAATTTGACTGCATTTTGGACATTATGTGGAATATGTAACCTAGCTGTACCTTACTGTGACAGTTTCTGCTCGTCTACAGACTGGGACGTGTTTGGTGATTCATATTCTCTCTCTCACGCGCGCTGAGTCAGGTTCGTGCCGAATGCCACCAGCCTCTCTGTTCTCTCCTTTGTCAGTTACTCTCACTCTTGCATGTACATTATTTTATCACCGCAGGCGACGCTTAGAGTCAACACTAACTTATATTCAGATCTACTAGAAAATTAATTTCATAACGTAATAGCCCGAGAATCTAAAATGCTGACCTATCGTTAATACGACTTTGCTTACATTTTATTTCTCCAGTTTTCTCGCAGACTCCACTGTTGCCGGAGTTCACGAGCTCACTTACGCCAGCTTTGTTTAAAAAAAAACTGCCTAATCAAAAGAGCTCGTTCTTCCCCCACGCGCAAGGTTGGTCCTAGACCTTGAACATTCGTTTAAACGGGCAGTGCAGCACCCGGTCCAGTCAGTCAGCGAGCGCCGTGGCACAATTCAAGTAAGTAGAGCTTTGCCAAAGGAATGAATGAGAATGATGGTATCGTAGTCTTAATATTGCGGCTGGGACATACTAAGACTAAAGAAAAAAAACGAGTTTTTTCTTTTAATAAATACTGTCGTAATTACGCCCAAGCAGAAACTTAGTTACAGTGGATACCCAGACTCACTATATTTTCTCGCAAATAATCCGAGGCAGAATTCTCCGGTTATGTAGTATGGATCTGCTGTTTACTGATACACAGGACCTCGCTTCCACATTTCAGAGTTTATCACACAGGTACATCATTAACGAGTCCCCTCAAGTACGCTCATCACGTCGCCTCGCGACAAGTACGGGTCCTCACTCCACGGAACCTTCGACACACTAAAAAAAAACCCAGGTGAGTTCAGAAGCGTTGAATCAACGTCAGAACTGAGCAAGTAGAAAGCGTTGAATCAGAAAGTGAACAACGTTTGTGTTCGAAGGATTGAATATCGGTGCTTAAACCTTTTTTTCTGGACATTTATCGTTTTGGCGAGTTCAGTTTGTTTGATCAAATCGATCACGGGGCTGTCCGAATATTTTCGTATATCTATTCTACCACTAGGATATTTGGTGTTTCTTCTAATTTCATGTTTATTGTTCTGACTGAAGAGAGGGAAAGTGAATTTGAGAAACTGTCAGTTAAGCACAGGCTATGTAAAATAATGTGTAAAAGGGCAGAACAAAAGCTTACACGAGCAACGGAAACGTACCTTCGTCGGTATACACCTATGTGGTTGTTGCCGAAGCACTTTTTTGTCTAGTCTGTCCTACAATAAAGTTCATGGTTTGTTCCATACGGCAGTGGAACAGGCTATACCACCAAACTATGTTGACGCACCTATGAGACCAACACTGTATTCCAATATTTTATATAGCGTATCTTTAATCAATTTGTTGAGAAATTAACTGTCAAGTAATATGTAGGCCTATCTTCTGTATCAGCCTGTACTACCTCCAGGCGCGCACGTGTGTGCGTGAATATGAAAATCTTTGAAGTTACTTGCGGTTCATTACGTATGCTCTGTTGAAAAATCCATCACACCTTCTGCTTTTAGCTTCTGCCGTGACAATTTTTTTCTTCACTATTTCCATTCATTCTCGACTTGTTCTCTTTTGCTCCACTATTATTTCGCGCGGTCTCTCAGTTAAGTTTAAGCAAAGTTTTATAAGCAGAGCTATTTTGTCAAATTGCTACATACAGTTCACGCATCCACACACAGGTAGAAGAACACCTACGATATTTGGCAAAATGAAACTCAAATTCAAAACTATACAATAATTTATAAAAACGTTTTTTTTTTTTTATCGCGCTATGGCACACGGGGTACAAATGATCAGATTCTGTTTAAACCAGTTCTAAAGAGATACTGTTAGAGCAAAGTACATTAACATATAAATCAAACTCAACACGATCAGTACTGTAGATTGATGGAAATTTTAATTTCTCATCACATTGTAAAACCAGTCAGTACATCCATGCGTTTCCCTAAGGTTGCATTTTGCAGTAATAATCAGAACAGAATGTTTTCTAAAATAGAATATGGTACATAAACTCACCAAATACTTATGGAGACAAAAATGAAGAATGGAAAAAAAACCCTATAATATGTTCACCTAGGTGGATCTGAACATAGCAGTTTGGGTTTCATCACAGGCTGTGTCCTCTCTCACAAGGTAGTGGAGGAAGAATCTTGAATAGTAAATCCATCTTTACAGATGCATCAGTATTGTCACAGGTCTCCTCCTTGGCTTGAATGACACAGGGCTGGAGGTTGAAAACCTTCCACTGCCACTGTCCAGTGGAGTTAAGGAAGGGGGGGGAGTGGTATAGTGGGAGGTACTGGAATACAAATTCTACATGTTAATGAAATCAGAAATCAGTGGAAAGACACATTGTCCCGGATGACGTTGCATTTCATCTGCTCTGCATCCATCTGGTCTTCTGCAATGAAGATGGTGTGCAGTTTGTCTGTAAATGTGCGTGTGTGGGCTGTGTTGGCGTGGCGATGGACAACCCCATTCTGCAGTCCATTCTGTGATGTTGTTGCAGGGACGTTGGCCTGGTACACTGCTCTTTGGTCAACGATGTTTCTGCAGCTTCTTTCTTTTCTAAAGTCAAACTCAAACTCATCTGTGAAGATAAATTCATGCAGGATTGCATCAGTATCCATTTGCAAAGCTCTCTGAAAGCAAGACAGCACTGTGTAGTTTAATGTAGATCTGCTATAAAATTACATGAAAAAAGGTTATATGCACATTGTACATTGCTTACTTCTACATATTCACGGCACAGGTCTTTTACTATATCGGTATTTCTTTCAGATGGTACTTGGTAGAGTTGTTTCATCTGTATATGATATTTTTTTAATGTATATAATGTTTTTTAAAACACTTTTTCAGTACTTTTTCTCAGTTGTGCATGTGCATTTTGTTATCTGGAGAACACAAACTGTGAATCAAGTCAACCCAGTCTGCTTTCGTGGACTGCTTATACCAGAAAACATGGGCTAAAACACGCCTTTCTGGTTAGGCTCCCCTTTCCATGTCACTAAGGGGACGCATTTGAATTGTACCGCCCTTCATCTGAATATCTCCACCCATACTTGAGAGATACTTTTTTTTTTTTTTGTAGCTAGCGCCGGACCTGCTAGTAAGCTAAAAGTTATGCACAGGAACTGCTCTGTTTTTGAGCTGCACAAACCTGCACAAAGCATTATATCAGTCCCTAGCCACAGAGGACAAAAGAGCTGAGTGGATAAAGTTTAGTTTTGATGGCAATGTCCCAGCTATAGTCAGCAAAAACCTTTACATGTGTGCTAACCACTTTATGTCTGACTGCTTTACCAACCTGGGTCAGTACAATGCAGGGCTGGCAATAAAACTTTTCCTAAAAGAGGGATCAATACAAGCTATATGTGGCAAAACTGCAAATGAGGGAAATGTAAGTATTTAAAAAAGAATTATGCTACGTGTTCCTTTGGCCCTTTAGCACTAAGCTAATGCTAATGTGAGGTAATGTATTAGATGCAATGTTCTTGGAAGTTATTGGCATTGCTTCAGGATCCACAATAATGTAAATAGCTGATTAGTTTGTTAGCTGAAAATTAACTTCATCTTATTAACATATGAATAACGTGAGAGTTAAATGAGAGAGTGGGTGTAGATGCCTCCAGAGTGTTTTGAGCTGCTGATTTTATAGAGATTCTCAAGAAGTTTATGGATTGTCATGAATCATTGAGGCCCCGCCCCCTGCCTGCCCCTTGTAGGAACAGGGTCTCAAACCAGCCGTTCTGAGCAGGATTGTTTGTACGGAGTGAAAAGGGTCCTGTGGTACTTGATCCTTGTGGTATTTAGTCATGCTATTAAGGCCCCAATGCTATGGGGACTTGTGTAAAATGGGGCATAATATGTCATCTTTAAGAAAGTGACCCATCCCTGATAGAGAGACCTGGTGAACATTACTGAGAACTGCATGGTCACTGATAATGTTTGGATTTCTCAGAGGCATATCGTGGTTCTGGGCAAAACCATGTTTACAGTAGCTTTCTCTTTTCCCTTTGAGAAAATGGGTCGGTTTCATCCTGGATGAACTCAACCCTCAACCCCATGCAGACCACACAGAATACATGTAAAATGTCACAGGACAGTGTGATGTAGGCGTCGTTTCAAACATGAAATGCACTGAGTAGCTACTGAAAAGTACTGATGTAGTGTAAACAGTAGGTGGAATTGTACTGATTGTAATTCAGACAGTAGAAAAAAAGTCGGTTTTTCATCCGCTCTTGTCCAGGTGTGGCCAAATCTTCCCAACATCAACCCACAGTTTACAACACTTTCAACTTATTGTCTCCTTTCTGAGTGTGTTAAGTAGTTGTAGTCAAGCCCTGTGTGTGAACGGTTTCATGTGGAGTTCTGCAGCCTAACTGTGCCTGGTTTCACCTGGCTGCATGTGGTGAACCTATAGACTGACAGTTGTGAACTGTGTGAGCGTCTTGCATGTGTTCTGTTATAGGGAAGTGTTTGTATTGTATTGCAAAAAGCATGTGAAAGTGCTTATATCCAGGAATGTGCTTGTATCTGTGTGGATCCAGGCCAAGGATTTGTTGCTTGCATGTCAGATTTTCACTAATAATGCTAACTGTGTTATTTTAGTGTGCAGGCAATCTGTTACTTTTATTCCATTTGTAAAGAACAGAATAAGCAATTGAGCAATTAAGCAACTGTGACATTAAACAGTCTGTCCGATCGATAACTGAGTCCAAACAAAGTTTAAACAATGTACCTAGTGGAATGTCTCCAGGCAAGATGCTGTGTGTGCGTGTGTGAGTTTGAGCACATGAATGTATGTGTGTCCATGACACACTGCTATTTATGATCGACTAGAGTGGCAAAAATAGTTTGCCTTCATAACATTTATAGTATAAACTCGTATGCTATGCTTCCACCAGAGGCCTGTACTAATGGCACAATAGTAAAGCCAGTGAATCACTCACTGTTCTGCTAAATACGTACCTCAGTGTCCTCACAGAAAAAGACCCAGGAGAAATGATTTCTGCTTGTAGGCACTGTTTATTCTTACACTTGCTGTTTGAAACCTCACACAGGTTTCTGTGTGTAATATAGAGAAGTGTGTGTAGTGTTTTGCGGAAAGTGCGACGCTAAGAACGAACTTATAGCTCAACAGATCCAGGGCTAGTTTTGCTGCTTGAGTGTCAGCTTTCACTAACAGTGTTATTTTTAATTTTTGTGTGTGTAAGCAGTAGTAAAATAAACTGTTAGTCACTTTATTCTGTTTGCAAAAAAAAAGCCAAACAGCTGAAGCAATTAAGCCAGTGTGACAGGAAATAGTCTGCCCTGATGGATACACACGTGTGTGTGTGTGTGTCTGCATGTGTGTGTGTGTCCATGACACACTGCTATTTGTGATCCTCTAGTGTATCAAAATATCTTCATAACATTTATGATAGAAACTCACATGCCGCTCTTCCATCAGAGGACTGCACTAATCACAAACTTTGCTTTGTAGCTGTGGGAATGTTAAATAATAATAATTGTTTAAATGATGTTTAACGTTTATGTTGTGTGGCAATAAAACACTGTCGGTGTCTCTTTACTGAGTGTGTTAAGTAGCTTTAGTCAAGCCCTGTGTGTGAACAGTTCCAAGGGTGGTTCTGGAGTTTAACCCTGCGTGATTCCACTGTGATGCTCCTGGTGAACCTAGAGAATGACAATTCTTGGCTGTGTGAGCCTTGTGGATTTGTTAGACCAGTGATTCCCAAACCAGTCCAAGGGGCCCACCAGAGTGTTCCATATTTTTGCTCTAACCTAATTTGTTGGGAACCTGGGTGGAGCAAAAATGTTGAACTGTCTTTTGGGCCTCAAGGACTGGAACCACTGTGTTAGATCTACACTGCAATGTGCTGCAAGAACTGGGCCTCAACACTCTGTAATGTGTGTATCCTGTTATTATGCTTTGTTGTAATTATAACCCTAACCATTTCAGTTAATAGCAAACATGCTGAATTTGTTTACGTCTGTGCATTCAGAAACAGCTCACATTCTGTGGCGGTTTTCCAAGCTCTGGGTTTCCCTAGAACAGTAGAACAGGCCTTCAGCTTCTGACACTTACCCCAGTAAAGAACGAAAATGCCTTTCCCATAGCGACGAGCATTCTGAGAGGGCTGGTGACACCGAGCAGTCCGTCTGCCCATCACCATGTGTGTGTGTGTGTGAGACCTCTGATGTGGTTATTTCTAGTTTGTTTTTAGCTGCACTATTGTGGCTAAATAAAGGAGGCCAGCGGAACAGGCCAATGAGGTGCTTCTGCGTGTGAATTCCGGAACTCGTCAGCAGGTGGCTGTGTCTCATCACGTGCTGTGTAATTTACCCAGTTCTTCTCTCTCTCTTCCTGTCTCTCTCCATTTCTCTGTCTCTCTCTCTCTCCCATTCTGCCTTCCAGAGCACCATGATGTCTTCCATGCATGCTAACGGCTCTGTGACCACGAAGAGAGCGCCGCCCCTCTGGCAGGAAGTGAGAATGCAGCCTAAGAAACGCAGGCCACACTACTGTCCTCTCAAGAATGGCAGCACCATGACTGCCAGCACCAGCTACTGCCAGACCATGTATAAGCTGAGTATGGAGACATTCTGCAATGACCCGTTTGACCTCAGCCCGCAGGACGAGCAGGACGATCAAGATGACATGTGCTCCCTGTTGCCCCGTGACATCAAACTGCCCCTCCTCAGGAGGAGGGAGGCAAGAGTGGACTACCGTGATATCATCCAGGCACACCTGTCGCACAAGCTTTGTAACACGCCCAAGGCCCGACGCATTGCGTGGGAGTGAGTATGACTTTGGTCTGAAACCAGCAGTGGCAGTGAGACCCCATCCCAGGGGGTGGGGCCTGACACCAATAGTAGCAGTGAGACCCCACCCCAGGGGGCGGGGCCTGTAGTACATACTACACGTGCCACACCCAGCTATGGAACCATCTGAAAAAGCATGTTTGTTAAAATTAATTCAAAAGCAAAAAAAAGGTAAAAGAAAAAAAGTCATAAATTGATAAAGAAATATTTCTTATTTCTGCATGTTTGATGGTGAACTATTCCTTTTGTTCAGGGATGCTGCTCCTGTCACACATCTCCCTGGGACACTGTGCTAGTGTGGGTGTTGTCCTGAGAGCCAGGCCATGGTAGCCTGTTCATGTTCTGGGCTGAATGCTCTTAGCAGTCGCCACAGAGTCTAAAATCTTTCCAGAAGCTGATTATGCTCCACCTCTGTCATACCTCACTGAACTACGGAGTAGAAAGTAAATGTGTGTGTGTGTGATTGAAGGAGTTTGTGTGTGTGTTTGTGTGTGTGTGTGTATGTGTGTGTGTATGCATATTTGCTCACTCTAGTGCTCTCTCGTTTTGACCTGCGTTTTCCTGTGTTTAGTAGAAGTTCAGTCCTGTTAAAGGATATTCTAGTACTGTCACTCCTCTAGCCACGCCCCCAACCCACCTGAGGAGATCCTGGGCAGACAGTAGTAGTCAAAACAGAGAAGACTGTCCTCAGGCACCACCTACCTCATGCCCTCGCTCTACCTGTATATCTCAGCCCCACCAGCAGTGATCAGTTGTTACTGATTTTAACTGGTTTTCTTCCACTCGGTTATCACGCTGTAACCCCCCCCCCCCCCCAGCACTGTTAAGGCACCACAAATACACTCTTCCCTCTCTCTCTCTCTGTCTTTCTCTCTCACCCCTCTCTCTCCTTCTCTTTCTCCCTCCTTCACCCTTTTCTCACATTTACTCATGGCGTATTACGTTAGATGAACAAAGCCCATATGTGTAAGCAGGTCTAAAACTGTTTACCCCTGTGTCTGTTAACCCACCTGTTCTTACATTCACTAACACACCTACACACCAAACACACCAGACTCTGACATATCCTGCCATATTTGCATTTAAAATTAATAGACAGGAAAACCGGGAAAAAGAAAGGCGTGTCCCCACGAAGAAAACAATATCAAACACTAGTTTACAGTTTTACAGAAATAGTAACCCAGTTTTGGCTTCCTAGTAGATAATCCATCTCTTTCATCTCATAATTGATCATAATTATTTTATTGAATCATAATATTACTTGTTTAGTGAGCATCAAGGCCTAAGGGTGTATAGCCATCAAGGCTTCAGGGTGTATAGGTGTTCCAGAACAGAGGAATTCAATCCATGCACAGGAATCCTGGATTCATTAATTGTTGGGTAATTGAACATATAATGGCACTGTGTTGGTACATTGCCATGGCACCAGGCTCCTGGGTAATGGGAGAGAGGGAAATCTGTAGAGCTCTGTTGTGGGTGTTTACTGCGGGGCATCCATCTTGGTTGTGATGGCTTTGTCTGGTCCCACTGGCCATCTGATCATGTGTTCTTACATATCACATGACTTTTCCTTTCCAGCTGAAGGTCCTAACAATCGTAGTAGAGTGTCACAATATGGCTTCCTGCTACACTGCTGGGTATTGGAGGTTTGAACCGATATTGGAAACCCTTTGTTCCCCTAGTTCCTCCCTCTCTCACAGTCTTGTTCCCCTAGTTCCTCCCTCTCTCACAGCCTTGGTCCCCTCGTTCCTCCCTCTCTCACAATCTTGTTCCCCTAGTTCCTCCCTCTCTCACAGCCTTGGTCCCCTAGTTCCTCCCTCTCTCACAGTCTTGTTCCCCTAGTTCCTCCCTCTCTCACAGCCTTGGTCCCCTAGTTCCTTCCTCTCTCAAAGTCTTGGTCCCCTCGTTTCTCCCTCTCTCACAATCTTGTTCCCCTAGTTCCTCCCTCTCTCACAGCCTTGTTCCCCAAGTTCCTTCCTCTCTCAAAGTCTTGGTCCCCTCGTTTCTCCCTCTCTCACAGTCTTGTTCCCCTAGTTCCTCCCTCTCTCAAAGTCTTGGTCCCCTCGTTTCTCCCTCTCTCACAGTCTTGTTCCCCTAGTTCCTCCCTCTCTCACAGCCTTGGTCCCTTAGTTCCTTCCGCTCTCAAAGTCTTGGTCCCCTAGTTCCTCCCTCTCTCACAGACTTGGTCCCCTAGTTCCTTCCTCTCTCAAAGTCTTGGTCCCCTAGTTCCTTCCTCTCTCACAATCTTGGTCCCCTAGTTCCTCCCTCTCTCACAGCCTTGGTCCCCTAGTTCCTCCCTCTCTCACAGCCTTGGTCCCCCTAGTTCCTCCCTCTCTCACAGCCTTGGTCCCCCTAGTTCCTCCCTCTCTCACAGTCTTGCTCCTTCGCTCTTTCTCGCCGTCTTCCTCTGCTTTCATTATTTTAGTCGCTAATTATAAATGTATTTCTGAACCCATGTGGATTTCATCTCTTCATCTACTGAAGAGGCTACCTGTGAGAACCAGTTTAATTAGTCTGCTGTAATTTATGTCAAACTTCTAATCTCTCTCTCTCTCTCACATTCTCTATCAGTCTGTTTATCTTTTATCTGACTCCTTCTGTCTCAGTGTTTCTATTTCTCTCTCTTTCTTTCCAAATATCTGCCATTCTGCTGTACTTTTAAGAGACACACGTGCGTGGGTGTGAATGTGCTGTTGTGTGTATACATAGCCATTCTTTGTGTGTTGATGTTTTTTTCCGTGCGTTTGTGTTCCAATGTCTGTATGTGGCAACTGACTTCACATGTCAATAATGATCTGGTAGTGTAAGCTACTGTTGTACCAGTGATATACATGACATAATAACCCCCCCCCCCCCAAAAAAAAAAAAAGTCCTCAAAATGCAACAAAAGTGGCATATGTGCTGCAGGCTAGTTGTTAGCCAGGCACACACCTCTCATAGTTCATCTTACAGAAACTACGTGTATAACCTTTCCCTTTATGGCTGAGATTTATAGACGGAGTTGGCCGACCTTGCTGTGAGACTTTCATTGAAGGGTAACGTTGGAAAAGGCTTTTCAATTAGCTACGCCACAGTGTCCGTCTGGCTTGTAGTCGCCATTGAGGTAAGCTGGCCACAGTAGCACGTACAGTGACAAATACAGAACATACAGTGATGTTTTACTAATGATGCCATTGACCCTTCATCAGATTGCTGGGAAGGGCCTGGCTGCTATAGACCCACCCCTGTACTGAAACTAGTCACTCTGATTGGTCAGATTTCCTGGCATTTTGCTATTAGACTTACACCATAATATCACCAGAA
Source organism: Tenebrosternarchus preto (assembly GCA_025802075.1). NCBI lineage: Eukaryota > Metazoa > Chordata > Actinopteri > Gymnotiformes > Apteronotidae > Tenebrosternarchus > Tenebrosternarchus preto. Next base: position 2,044,483 of record JAOYMR010000019.1, on the reverse strand, counting down.
GAGGCATGTAGGCACATCCAACAGCAGTGAGTCCCTGGAACCATACTAATGAGCAGTTTTAATAAATACCACTCTCTGATAGAAATGCACACTATAGTAACCAAGTATACACAAAAGAGTATGAATAGGTTTTCTGTATGAATAGGTTTTTTTTAATGAAATTTATGTATATTATTTTTCTTTTTTTTTAGTTGTGCTTTTTCTGTGACCCCTACGGCTAGAAGAGCCTCACATTTACACACTCAAATGTGTAAAATGTGTTGCTTTTGTAAAAATCACTTTCTCTTGTCGGGACCGACATGGTTAGCAAAAGTAGTGTACCCCAGATTTTTGCAACATAGTCATGACATTGTTCAGTGTCCGAAATGAACAAAAACCAGGAAACACACACATACATACACCCAGACACATAAACACACATAAGCACATAATATACACACATGCACACCACACTACAAGATTTCTCTCTCTCTCTGTCAATTTGCATGTCTGTGTGTCTGCACTATGCATCTGATCCTTTTCTTCTGAGAGACCTGAAGAGATGCTCAGGCACTGAGATGTAGGCACAGACAGACAGAAAGTAATCAGTAATTACTGTGTTCTACATATAGTGTGTGTGGCTGTGTGTGTGTGTGTGTGTGTGTGTGTGTGTATGTGTGTTAGAGCAGGGGAGCAGTTGGCATGGAGAAGCACACAATGCCTTCAGGGAATAATAAAGCCCTCTAACACCAGTCTGTTGTTTTTAACTGCATGATGTGCCTAATGAAACCACTCCATTAACGTTACTAGTAACAGTGTGCAGTACTGTTCTGTCACATTTGTGCTGGAAGTTTTCAGTAAATCAGGACTCTTTCTGTATTGAAATGCTACTTCAGTACACAGGAGTGTTTCAGTACACAGATCTATTTCAGTACACAGGCATGTTTATTTCTAGTGTATGTATAGTGAAGTGTATGTGCCTTATTGCAGACCTACAACATATACAGACTGTAGCACAGCGATATTATAAACACAAAATTATTACTGCTGACATGTTTCTGTAGCACTATACAGTACATGGATATTACAGCACCACATTATTACTGTAGAGATATTACACAGCACAATGGTATTACAGCACAGACCTGTTACAGTTCAGAGTGTTTACAGCCCATTTATTACAGCCAGAGGTGTTGCAGCACAGTGCCATTAACTCTGTGTTGGAGCAGCAGAGTGCTGTTACAACAGTTAACCACAGAGCTGTTACAGGACTGAACATTCAGTGTGTTGTTACAACAGAGTTACTTAACCACAGTGCTGTTACAGCACTGAACATTCAGTGTGCTGTTACAACAGAGATACTTAACCACAGAGCTGTAAGAGCACTGAACATTCACTGTTCTGTTACAACAATTACTTAACTACAAAGCTGTTACAGCACTGAACATTCACTGTGCTGTTACAACAGTTACTTAACTACAGAGCTGTTACAGCACTGAACATTCAGTGTGCTGTTACAACAGTTACTGAACCACAGAGCTGTTACAGCACTGAACTTTTAGAGGAGAGATCACCAAATGACAGCAGATGGACACCCAATAATCAGTCCTCAGCACTCATTTGGTCTTCACTGAAATGCTGTATTACATGACCTGAGCTGTGTCTAGTGCGATATCAGACCGTCTTTCAAGGTGTCTCAGACTTTCTTGGATAAAGGAAGGTGGTGGAAATCTACTTTAAACTCTCTGCTCCAGAATGTTCCAGAAGTTCTGTGCCCAGCTTTAATCAAACAGTAGAGCCTGACTTCATCCTACATTTCATGTGACTACTTTTTGGCTTTTTTTTTTTTTTTTGGTGTTTCTTTGAAATATGGAATCATCACGTAGGAACAGGGTTCAAGCTATAACCCATCCCGCAAACATCACGTAGGAACAGGGTTCAAGCTATAACCTGTCCCGCAAACATCACGTAGGAACAGGGTTCATGCTATAACCCGTCCCGCAAACATTACGTAGGAACAGGGTTCGTGCTATAACCTGTCCCGCAAACATCACGTAGGAACAGGGTTCATGCTACAACCCGTCCCGCAAACATCATGTAGGAACAGGGTTCATGCTACAACCCGTCCCGCAAACATCATGTAGGAACAGGGTTCATGCTATAACCCGTCCCACAAAAATGATTCACATCCCTTGGCCAATATGAAAGAAGAGCTGTCAGACCGACGACTCCCACGGCAACGTACTATTACGGATCCGTCACCACGGTTACCGGTGGGCGATACAAGAGGTGGCAGGCAGCCTTCTCCGATCCCAGCCCAGGTGCAGGGAGATGAGTGGTCCAGTCATCCGAACTGTGGCAATCTTCCCATTGCTCGTGTGTCCGGTGCTCTTTATGCCAAGTGTCTTTGCTCTGTTGGATTTTGCTCATAACATTTTTGAGAATGTCGATACTGTCATAAATTCCAGCGTACAGTTATTACTGGGATGGCGTCACAGGGGTGGTGATTCAGTTATGCGCTCGTTTTTAACCAATTAAGTGATCTTGGACTCGGACCATTATAGGTTTTTCTGCTATGATTTTTTTGCAGGCTGTTTCTTCTGAGTCATTAATTACCTGGAGTTTGGACACCAGCTATTTTTCGAAATGTTAACTTTGTCATGCAGCTTTCAAAAGTCACATTTCACAATCCTGACAGTCACACTTACATCTTCTGTATCTCACACACATTTTTTGCCCATGAATTCATTGTTGTTTATTTGTTTGTTTGTTTTTCTTTCTCCGTGATGTTTCCATTGTTGAACCCGCTCCATGTCAACAATAGCATGTATGCTGGCATTCATGTCTTGCTGTATCTGACCACCTAAGACCCTCCATCTTGGTTTCTTAACCTGCTCAAATGTGCTTCTCCATATCGAGTCTTTGCTGCTCGCCATCTGCGACCCAGCAGGCTTGGTCTTCTGGAGGTGAGCAAGTGGAGAACAACAGAAGACCACCGAAGAAGAGGACAACATGTGACAGGACAGGTGCTCTCTGGGAACAGGACAGGTGCTCTCTGGGAACTGTAGCCGTGTGCACTGTGTGAGCAGTTAGAAAGCTTTCCACTCTCTTTATTATTAACTGGATTAAGTTATTAATCGTATTAAATTATTAATCTTATTAATATGTGTCGTCCAGTACATACAAGAACGGCATTGTTGCTTATATGAAAGGTATGTAGTTACATGAATGAAGGCTTTGGACCCACTGGTGGTTGGACTTATTTGAGGTCCCTTTGGATATAAGGGGTTAATTGGGCAGAATCTGCATAAAGTACTTTCTTATACTGCCTGCATCGCTGCAAGCAGCCTCAAGATGGCACTGCAGGACAATCACGGTGTCAATCTGTAGCTCCGCCTTCTGTTACACACTCTGTAGTTATGTCATATGCAGGGTGGGAGTCTCCCTTCTTCTACACTCACTGGTCTGACCCCACCTCCAGTTCATTATGCTAATGATAATGACTCTGGAGTCGATCCCTTTGTTGACGAACATGGTCTATCAATTAGACCTGATAGCCTTAATCGTTACTCTCATGCTCCTTGTCTATAAGAGTGGTGGCTGTGTGTGAGTGCGTGCGGGCGCGTTCCTCTTGGGAGGAGCTGTACAGTGTATCTGGGCATGCAGAGGAAGCGAGAGGAACGCTAAACACTCTTTAATAACAAGCTTGTATCATAATTTAGCACTATTTAATAACAAGCTTATAACATAATTTAGCACTTGTTATAAAGCGTGATATTCTTGTAGTGTTTTCTCTAAATGTTCAGTTTTTGATAGTGTTTGGTTAGAGTAGCTTGCGTAAATTCTCCAAACTACAAAGGCTGCACATACCGTGATGTGTAGTGATGAGAAACGTGTGTGTGTGTTGTGTGTGTGTGTTTGTTTCACGTTTAGTTACATTGACTGCAGTCTGTTTGATGTTTAGGATAAAGGTCAAGGAGTGGGTTTATAAGGGTGTACACATACTGGACAGGTGGGATTGACTACACCACCTTCTATAAGGACATAAATGAACATATTTATTCATATTTGTACTTGCTTAAATAAGCAGCGTTTATTAATACTTGCACTTGTTTATGCTTTTAAGGGCTTTACTTTTACTTCACAGTTAAATTTGATGGATTCTCTTTCATATTTGTCTAACTTTGGCGAGTTCATAAAGTGTTTTATTTTAACCTCAGCAGTGACTGAGGTTTTTTAGAACAATTTGTTTGGACAGAAAGTCACTACATAGATGCCAATGTTTACCACAAGCTGATTCACTAACCTACCCGAGGATCCATTACACTAATCCCTTATACGTGTTCTGCCTTTGATACTAGAAATTTTCATTCAGCTACTTTCTGTCTAAATGCAGGACTTGCATATGGCAGAGTAATATTACGTTACTTTGTTTTCTATAGTACAGTTTCTACTTTTACATACTTAAAGGACCAGTGTACTTCTGTCAGCTCAGGGCGATCCTGACTATGTCCAGGATATCTCCATTTTGGACTCATTTACCCAGATTTCAGTGCATATTCCAAAACCTTCCCTAAACACATGAAGTGGGTGAGATGATCAGGAAGTGGGCGTGACTCAGAGCCTTTGTGAAGGACTCCACTCTGGCATTTGAGTGGCTGTGTATCCTGTCATTCACGGGTCTGCTCTGAGTCACCTTTCAGATTGGCCAGTTTCCAGTTTGTGCCCAGACTCTTTTCTCAATGAACGGCTCAGAGTGCGTGATTTATATTCTGCAATAGCAGCAGTGGCCGCACACACACACACACACACAAGCACGGGATGGAACATAATGTTAATTAAGACACACAAAGCAGCATTTAGAGATAATACTTAACCTGTCTACTTACCCTAAATATACAAAGAGCTTAGACATGCCCTTATTCAGGAAAGACGTTTACACACACACGCACAAACACACACAAACACACATACACAAACACACACGCACCAGTCAGTGTAGCAGTATTGCCCTCTCTCTGGCACAAGACTGAGTGACTCAGTGCAATATTGATTATGAAACGCATCAAACCAGATTTATCTGCGTGTGTGTGCGTGTGTGTGTATGTGAGGGGGTGGAGAGATAGGGAGAAGAAAAAGGGAGAAAGAGGATTGGGAAGAGAGAGAGAGAGAGAGAGAGTGAGAGAGAGAGAGAGTGAGTGAGAGGAGGGATATTTAACTAGTCCCTTTATCACTGTCTCATTTGCCTCTGCCTCATGTCCTACTTACCATGACCACACACACACACACACACACACACACACATTTGAATATGTGAACATACATACTCACTTATGCGCACACAGTATTCTCTCTCTCCCCGTCCTTTCCATCTCTCTCAACTGCGCCACAGAAATGTAAGTACAGAAGGTTCCTGTGTGTATGTGTGTGTGTGTATGTGTGCACACGCTGTATGTACAGAAGATCTCACACTGCGTATCAGAAGACCCTCCCTCCATGTCCGAGTTCACTGGAGAGCAGGAGAGGCCTGCACAACCCCAGTGCAGTGGGGCTGTATACCACACACACACACACACACACACACACACACAAGATATGCAGAGCCTCTGTTCCTTTGAGGAAATGAGGCTGGTCAATGTTAGTCACCCCTTGCCTTCTGTGGCACTTTCCTTGCAGAAGACAGCAGATAGGCCTTCTGTAGTACACACCTCTCTCACTCTGTCTCTCACTCTGTCTCTCACACTCTTTCTCTCTCTTTTGTTCTGGTTCTTTTTCTCAGTCTCTTCTAGAAACTTCATTAAAGCTTGTTCACATACCAGAAGGGTCTGTTAATTCACTTGTACACTGCCTCTTACACACATTCTTGCATGCACACACACACACACTCACACACTCGCTGTTAAACACACACACACACACACACACACACACACACACACACACTCACATCGCTCTACCTTTGCTGGGTGTTTTGGGCTTAATTGAAAGGCTCTCTGATGAATCAGGCAGATTTGGTGTGTGTGTAGGAAAAGCAGAACTCAGCAGACTGACTGACGGAGTCAGAGAAAGATGGAGAGAGGAAGAAAAGTAGGGAGGCGGGAGGAATCGATGGGCTGACGTAGTCACTGCACTCAGCCAGACTCCATCTCTCTTTCTCTTTCTTTCTTTGTATTCCTCTTTCTTTATGTCTCTCAAGTTCAGTTCAGTTTCAAGAAGCTTTACTGGCAAAGACCATATTCAGTTACAGGATAATCATTTTAAACACAGTATCTGTTTCATTTCTCTAAGTGGACCGTGTTAGTTCTCTACTTAAATAGTGTGTCTGCAGCGGTTTATGAGCCACTACCCATTTGTGTTAGTTTAGGGAAGTTTATCACTGCAGGCTGCTTTCCATTTAAGTGAAGTTTGATTTAAAGTGACGTGTAAAAGGGACTCATTCTCCTGCAGGAAGGCATTACTGTTGTAGTGTTACTCCATGATCCTACCTTCATCACCCTGAACAGCACAAGGCAGAACAGATGCTCACAGTAACACAAAATAACAGCCCGCATGCTTGTGCCCCCGCGCGCGCGCGCGTGTGCGTGTCTGCGTGCGAGCGTGCGTGCGTGCGTGCGTGCGTGCGAGCGTGCGCGCACGTGGCCGTAACTGCTGATTCTCCACAGCAGACTGCTTACTCCATACCACTGCTGGACCCATTAGAGCTGAGACCAGCAGTGCACACTCAGCCCCTCCCCCCCTCCTTCCCTCCTCCCCCCCACTTCAATCAGCTCATCAATTACTACACACTCAGTCTCTGGAAACAGAGTGAACAGCCAAAAAATACCAATCTGCTAATTACTGTGGTGCTCGTTCCGTTCATCTTTATTCCTCTCTCTGTCACTCCGTTCCACTCTCTTCCTTTAATTCATTCTTATGTCCCTCTCTCTCTCTCTCCTTGTTTAATTCATTTCCTCAGCCCTGGCTATTGTGAACCTCCAATAGCACTTTCTTGTCTCTAGTAAGCCTGACTATCAGAGATCATTGAAATATTTTTCTGTCCTTTTCAGGATATGCACCCAGCACTTTCATGTACTCCATTTCCTGTTGCAGGAGATGGGTTCGATCACATTAAATCCACATGAAAGCACCTTAGCACCAAAGTGCTTCTTTTTTGAATTTTTATTTTGTGTGTGTGCGTGTAAGTGTGTGTGTGTTTGAGAGGCGCGCGGAGCAGGAAGAGGTGGGTGTAGCTGAGATAGGTGTGTGGAGTAGGGAGAAGCAGGTGGAGCTTGTAGAAGCAGGTGGAGCTGGGAGAATTGGGTGGAGCTGGGTGAGGTGGGTGGAGCTGGGAGAGGTGGGTGGAGCTGGGGGAGGTGGTCCTCCTGAAGGATGGCAGCACTTTAACTGATGAAATATTAAGCAGTAGCACAGGACCCTGTGTGCAGGACTTTCTGGATGTAATGTAAGGAGAGCTTAGCAGGACAGTAAGTGAGTATGAGTGTGAGAGAAAGAGACAGAGAGAGACAAAGAAGTGATGGAAATGAAGGAAAAAGGCAAAAGATGAAAACCAGAGAGGCAAACTGTACTGCATAGACATAATCACGAATAGATGCAAAAAACAGATGCACACTTATAAAGGAGGAATAAGACTTTCTTATTCGGGAAAGGTTTCACTTCACACCGTGAGTCCTGCTGGTCCATGTGGTTTTTAAGCCCCTGGTCTGTGTGGAAAGTCTGTAATCAGTTTCCCTCCCGACACGCTGCCTGTTCCAGCAGTGAAGAAGCAGGGCCAGATCTGGACCAATGCCCCCTCCACAGCTGAATGACAATGTGGCACTTGTTTGTAAGCAAAGGCTCCACCAGATTACGGTGATCTTCGCCAACTGCAGTCCAAGCAGTCGCACTGTGCGGTCATCGTTAATGTACGCTGGCATGTGGTACGATCCCACGCTGCTCCAAGATACGTGCCACTGGATATGCCTCCCTGCACTTTCTATGGCCTTCACTTCCGACGCAAAGCATCTCCCGCTAGTCTGATGAGGAGCATGTAGTTTTAGCGGACCTTGTTTATATACAGCCCACCCCTGTTATTAACAGAAGGGCCGTGATGTGTTAAGGGCAGAGGACAGGTGTTTGTGTTCAAAAGTGCATGTAGTTTAGCATCTGAAAAAAGAGAAACAACTAACATTCAGTGAAAATAACACATGGTAAAGGATAAAACTCAGAGAGCATCCCGGTCTCTATAAGATCTCCGCATCAAATGGACCACGGGGGGCCCCCCCCCCCCCCCACCACCAACCCCCCAACCCCACACCCCCCCCCCCCCCCCCCCCCCCCCCCCCCCCCCCCCCCCCCCCCCCCCCCAACACATTGTGTACAGTCGAGGCTAATAACCAACTTAAACTAGTTTGTCC
>JAOYMR010000019.1:2018012-2035820 GCA_025802075.1 Tenebrosternarchus preto | reverse complement strand
CCGGTCTTTATATTATATCCCCAAAAAATTTAACAATACCCCCCCCCCCCCCCCAATACACACACACACACACACACACACACACATACTAGTGAATCATTGCTGTATTACTTTTCCAGTACAGTCTCCAAAAGCAGTTTTTAATCTTGGAGTTATGCCATGTGGAATTCTGCTGAAGATTTGTTCATCTAAAACCAGGCATTGGACGAAAGGTACCCTAAAATTTTGTAATATTCTGAATAGAGAAAAGAATATTTTGTTGAGGTTTAACAGTAGTCTCCAATGATCATTTGTGTGCTCACTAAATTACCAAGGCCTCTTATCTCCTTTAAAGGGATATTATTTTGGTTTACTCTGTGTGTTTGTGTGTGAGAGAGAGACAGATAGATAGAGACATAGAGAGATAGATTTTGGGGAGAATTCAAGGAGATTTCAGCAGTCGTTTACCGGTACACACATGCACATGCGCACACACACACACACACACACACACACACACACACAAACACATGAACATTTACAAATATTTGTCACTCATATACATCACAACTTTTTGGAGTATCAGTGTGTTTAGGCCATGAATGCCCATATGTCTATGTGTGTGTGTGTGTGTGTGTGTGTGTATGTGTGTGTTGTTAAGGTTATCTGATGTTTTGTAAATGTGTGTGAGTGTGTGTGTACCATGCTTCATGTTCAATCTAAAGCATCATCTGCTGAGTTGAATGTTTCTAGAGTGCAGTGGTTTCAAAGAGATGCCTCTCAATCCCTCCACCCCCCCCCCCCCCACACACACACACTGATTCACAGATACACACACACACTGATTCATAGATACACACAAACACATACACTAATTCACAGCTACACATACACACATACACTGATTCGTAGATACACACAAACACACACACACACATTCACAGATACACACGAACACATACACTGTTTCACAGATAAACACAAACACACACATACACCGATTCGCAGATACACACAAACTCACACACACACTGATTCACAGACACACACAAACATACACTCTCTCTCAAACACACAAACACATATACTATTGCATTAATTTACGAATTTTTTATATTCCTTTAAAAAAAAGACGTGTATGTACGTGCGTGTATGTGCGTGTGTGCGTGTGTGCGAGAGAGAGGGAGGGAGGGAGGGAGAGAGAGAGGGAGGGAGAGAGAAGGGAAATGCCGGGTGCTTCCTGAAGGGTTGCCGTGTGGACGCTGTCTGAATGTTAATGCTGCACATCAGAACTTCAGCACGACACAAACACACACACTCGCCATACAGGCAGCTGAAGCACTAGCGAAAACACACGTATATGCAGCAGAAAGCGATTCCGTCGTCTAAGCGCTTGTTATTGGGATTTTCTTTCTTTTTTCCATTCTCTCTATTACTCGCTCTCAAAAATATCCTAAATAAAAATAAGGGCAAAATGAATCATCTTTCTGCTCGCGACATGAGGTTCTGCTACACACCCTAGTCCGCTCATGTACGCGCGTCAGCCTCCACTCGCGCTCGCTCGTTCACTGCCAGGGCAACCACTCCACCTCCGCAGCGGGAATCCGCGTTTTTATTCCAATATAATGACACCAAGCTTTCGGAACAAGTCTGCTGACTAATCCGACCATACTTACAACAGCTTTATTACTCATTTCCACATTGATACAGGGCTCTTGCGTCAATTTTTCTATGGCATTTCCATTTCACTGAGCGCACAGCGTTTCAGAACCACGGACAGCGCTTCTTGGACATGCCTAATCCAGAATTCTGAACAGTTCTGGCCCCTCTAACGTAATATATTAATACTGGACCTGTCTATATCAAAGAACTTGATTCCCTTTCATCTGAACAAATCAGTCCTTTATGTGCTAGCCGTCACGGGTACGTTTTACGCAGTGAGGGGGACGACGGCCCTGGAATTAGCGACTTAAGGCGTTTTAAAGTGCAAAGCCACTGGACGTGTTTGGCTGTTGAGTTAATTCAAGACATACTTTCTGATCCCTCGTGTTTTACCGACGACTTTCAGTTCTGTAAGAACTGTAAGAAGTCTCGGCTAGCTGGACATACTTGTCTTGGGTTTTACAATTTGCCATCATTTTAGTACGCGAGCAAAACAACCCATATTAGGTCAACAGATAGTCTGAACATTTCCTCTTCCGGCAAGGTGTATGAGTCAGAAAGTAAACGTAGACACAGATATGCCGCGTGTTGCATTTGGCTGTTTCGTCTGACACGGACTAGGATGTGAATCTGCGAAAGAAGCAAAATGGCACACACGACTTGGTCTTCTTTTGGCACCAGAGAGCGAACCTTGTGCGTCCAGACGGAGCGGGAGTGGAGGAGAGGATAAGCGAATCACTATGGGGATACGCGTCATGTGCTGCTAGGCTTGGCTACAGATCTGAGGACAGAGCTTGGGTAGAGTTAAACTGATCAGATGCTCAGCGTAGCTAAACCCGTCATCTGATCGGAGACTCGTGCGCGCACCCCGATTCTCCTTTTATTCGGCAGACGTCCAAAGCCATACTGCTACCGGACCGCGTGTCCCCAAGAGAGAGCGAAGCCCAGTGGACAGCGCAGCGGGGTTTTTTGGAGCTCGAGGCGATGCGGGGAGGGGGTGTTCCTCGGTTCTTCGGCTGCGCCCTTAGTGGTGGCAGAGAAGATGAGAGCTAGCGCGAGAATCTACCCGCTCCTGCGTCTCACAAGACCCGATAATATGCTTCTCTTAACCACCACTTTCGTTTCCTCTGGATTTTATGCTTCTTGGATTTCTCAGCTGGAGTTTAGATGATGGTCGTGTTGCGAATTCTGTCGTTTTCTAGGAGAAATTGAGAGAGAAACAGCAAAAGATCAAATCCCTACTTGGTATTTTCGCTTTCCGAGCGCACGCTTACGCCCACGCCATAGGACCAATGGCTCTGAAAACCAAATAAACTTAATTTGCTGAAATATCAACAAATGTCACCGTGGTACGAAGCTGGGGAAGCCCCAACATCGGAATTTGCGCGTTACCGAGAGTTTGGCGGAGAAGACTTGGATATTTCCATACTATATCTAACATTGCGGATTCTACAGAAATAAATTAATTATTAAAGGTTTTTCCAACCTTTACTATTCTATTTTAATAATCTAAACTATCCAAGCATGCCGTCACAGTTAACACCAAGACGTACTCCGGAAAAAGACGCATGTAGTGGAATATAGTTACATTTTGCTAACATTTTACACGTTTCTACTCTAATGTGTAATCGCAGTTATGTTGAGAGCGTCGAAATGTTTACGTTGTGATACCCAAGACGATACAGAACAAGCTGTTAAGAGACAAATATCCTAAAATGTGGATCCCACACTCCCGAGGAAGACAAAACATCGATATTTTATGTAGGCTATTTTTCGGTGTGTGTTTATTGTAATCTTTTTTCTTTTTAAAAAAGCACTCATCTTTTCTAAGGAGAGGACACACTTCCCAGAATTTTAACGACTGTAGTTGATCACATTCACTCTTTTTTTTGTTTGTTTTAAGACGGCACGCATCCCACCCATTGATCGTCTGGTGTTTAATGATGGACGCGTCTTAGGTATGACAATCTGAACGAGCCGCCCCTTTTGCACGTGAGCTCCGTCTCGAAGGCGGATGGGGATGTAATGTGGAGTTGTTGCCTCGAGACCTCACCCCCTTCACGCTCACTTCCTAACGCTTGGCGTTCGGTGTCTACAGAATGGCGCGCTTTGGAGACGAAGTGCCGGCCAGGTATGGCGGGGGCCCAGGTCAGGGCTCAGGCCGCGGAGGCAGTAGGCAGGGAGGACCGCCAGGAGCCCAGAGGATGTACAAGCAGTCGATGGCCCAGAGAGCTAGAACCATGGCTCTGTACAACCCCATACCAGTCCGCCAGAACTGCCTGACAGTCAACCGCTCTCTGTTTCTGTTCAGCGAGGACAACGTGGTGAGAAAATATGCCAAAAAGATCACAGAATGGCCATATCCTTTGCTAAAGCGGGTCTGCGTTGTGGGTCACGGCTCTGAGGAGAAGGTACTGGAATACTGTGTGGGTTACCAGACAGGCCAAACACATTGCTTTCTCCAGAGAGAACATGCTGTCTGTTTCAGTAGTTGTTTCAGTAGTTTCCCCAAGAGATAAAAAAGCAACCAAAAGCATAAATGATGTTTAAACATCTGTAAATTTTATGAAAAGTGCTACATTTGCAGCTTATGTGTAATGCACTCAGTGTTTATACTCACTATAATATAATTTTCTGTTAAGAACCTTTATTCGTTCTTAGGCAATAAATAATAATAACTCTTAATAACTCTTAATAACTCTTAATGACATGAATTCCAGATTGGTGGCCAGTTGTCTAGTGAAGTGTCTGTGTATTTGTGTGTATGTGTGATCACTTACTGTGAGCACACGGAGCACAGTAAAGACAGACACATAGTCTAGCGTGTCCTGTCTGTACACAGACCTCACTGAAATTGTCTGAATATAAAGTACGCGTGTGCATGTGTGTGTATAATATCAGTGTGTAAGCCACCTGTTATGTGTGTGCAGGTCGATGTTCAGAAGTGAGTGTGTGTGTGTGCGTGCGTGTGTGTGCGAGAGCGTGTGTATGTGTGTGCGTGTGTATGCATGTGTGCATGCACGCCTTTGTGTGTGTGTGGTGGGAGGTGGTTGCTGATGTCAGCATATGAGTCCCTAGCAGAGCTTGCAGAGTGGAGTGGAAGAGGAAAACAGGGAAGGAAAAAGAGCACGGAGTGAAGCACGAGAGAGCAGGCTGTTCGGATGCAACATCACAGCTCACGGAAGCGCTGCTGATCTGGGGTCAGATTTTACTGCCCATTTGTGCTACTCTGCCTCTTTGAAACTGGCCTTAGATAAGCACTGCACTTTGTGTGACTTTTTGAACATCAGAGCAGGGCACACGTGCAACAGATTCCTCATATCAAATCTGTTTGGCCTGTTTCTGTCATGATTTTCTTTATAGACCATCGAGTGCAAAGCTGTTTGTAGATCACCACTCTTTCTCTTTGAGTCTTGTGGAGGCTGTTCAGTCCTGCTGTACTGCAGTGCTGACTGAGAGAGGCTGGAAGTAGGCGTGAAGGGAGGTTTATAACCACTCCTGTTCTGTATGAGAGATTTGATTAGACCAGATAAGAATTACAAAGGCCCTAAATAAATATAAAAAAAAACACTGGTGTGAGACATTTCTATTTTTTTCTTTTCAGAGTAGAAATTAATGTCATTTTGGAAATATAAAATTACATTAATTGAATGTCATTTTGGAAAGTTAATGTTCATAACTGTACAGTGACAAAATACTTTTTGTTTTCTTTTTCACTTGTGAGAGCAGCAAGCTCTCTCTCTTTTTCTGCTCCCTCCCCAACCACCACCACCACCACCACCTAAGACCATCTGTTCTCTTCCTCTGTTGTCTGTGTGGTGTTGATTTCCTGTGGTTCTGTTGGACAAACCAGTCAGGTTTGGTCAATCTGATTGGGTTGTGGATTCCATGTTGGTGTTTTGGTAGATGCAGCCATTGGGATTATCGCTCTGATTGGATTTCTGCTGGGCTCACTGACTGTTTTTTTTTTTTTTTTGCTGGATCTATTGACTGGGGTCTTGCTGCATTCATTGCTTAAGGTTCTACTGGGTTAATTGGAACACTGTTGGTTGGATCGATTGGGGTTCTGCTGCGTTCCTTTGGATCCTTTGGTTGAGGTTCTGGTGGTTTAATTGGTTGGGGTATGTTGGATTCATTGGTTGAAGTTCTACTGTATTCATTGGTTGAAGTTCTACTGGATTCATTGGTTGAGGTTCTGATGGTTTAATTGGTTGGGGTATGTTGGATTCATTGTTTGAAGTTCTACTGGATTCATTGTTTGAGGTTCTGATGGTTTAATTGGTTGGGGTATGTTGGATTCATTGGTTGACGTTCTACTGGATTCATTGGTTGAAGTTCTACTGGATTCCTTGTTTGAGGTTCTGATGGTTTTAATTGGTTGGGGTATGTTGGATTCATTGGTTGAAGTTCTACTGGATTCATTGGTTGAAGTTCTACTGGATTCATTGGTTGAGGTTCTATTGGGTTCACCGGCTGAGGTTCTAACGGGATCACTGGTGTATATATATACATAAAAATGGTCTTTCTTTCTTTTCTTTAATGCACTGACATGGTTTGTCATCAAACTACAGCAAAAACAGTAAAAACATAAATGTGAATCCTGTCCAACTGCTTACCATCAATCTCCAACATACATTAATGTGTTACTTTACACTCTTAAAATTGATATATGGCACACAGAAAATAAGTGTAGCCTTTGTCATCAAAGCCTTACCCATCAGAAAACACTTACGGAGCACACTGTAGTACGGACAATGTGGCTAAATGTTTTGAGTCATTGTTCATTGTTCATGAACGACCTTTCATTCTGATATCACTGACAAGTTCACTGACGTTATTATTTATGCAGGAGACGCAAGCTAAGGATTTTGAACATGTTATGGGCTTTTGCAGGTAATCCATTGTGCTTTGCTGTTTGGAATGTTGATGATTCAAGATATACAACCCAGTGACCAAGAAAAAACTGTACGTGCATTTGAATCGTACCTTAGCCAAAAAGCACAGCCAATTCTCTTATGAGTTACATCAGCGTTCTGAGCATTAAGAGAAGGGCAGAAATCTGTGCGGTCTGCTGGCACACAGGTAGACGCCTGCATACAGCAGCTGCTCTTCCCGAGACTGGAAAGGCCGCAGGGAGAACTGGCGAAGTCAGTCTACTGAGCTACATTTACAGCTCAACAAAGCAGCCTTGCTTTATTTGCACTAGTAATAGTTCTTCGTGGAGGAGTTAAGGAGAGGCTAGGAAAGGTTTATGATAGGGGGACGGGTGTAGGAAAGGAAGGGTTAAGAAAGGCAGGAGAGCGGAGCATTAGGAAATGAAGAGGGATTTGTAGGAGGAGGAGCTTAGAGCAGGAGGAGGGGTTAATAACATTTACACATATGCATTTGGCATATGCTCTTATCCAGAGAGACCTGTAGTTGCAATGGTGTTACAGAGGCACGCAAATAGAGTGTTAGGACTCATTTTCCCAAGGACTCATTTTGGTGTAGCATGGTGCACTCGCCCAGACGGGGACGGAGCCCCACGGGATGAAGATGAAGAGAAGATGATGTTTAGTTAATAAGGAAGCAGCAGCACTGACTTACAGGAAACCTGTCCTGACTTGTAGAAGTACTAATTAAGATTAAATTACACAAGAGACTGGCAAAAAAAAAAAAAAAAGATCTGAACATCATCTGAAGAAGTTAAGGCAGTACAAGGTCTATCCAAGTACAATGGAGATCGCAGCTTGGCTCTGTAGATCAGTGAGAGACAAAACAGCACTTTGGTGGCCAGCGTTGTCTACATAAACATACACACAAACATGTGCATTCTCACACACAAAAGATACAAACATAGCACAAGCATGCACACACACAATTTATGTGCCACCATATGCACTGTACTGTACTGTATATTGGTCCTATATTGGTCCTCTTTTCATCAATAACACTATTGCATTCCATGATAATATATAACCTACTGTGCTCAACATTGCCTGATAGAACTGTGTGGAAGAAGTGAATTTGCAGTTTTCTGACTATTCTGATAAACTACAGCCATATGTGCCATTAGACCACTGTAGTGATTTCTGTCAAATTCACATATTTATATCTTTCACAGAAAATGAAGTACTCACTGTTGTATTTCATCGCATGAATAGCAGTGAATTTACAATATTTTTAGTATCTGCAGTAGAGACACACACACACACACACACACACACTCTTACACATACTGGTGGCAGCTAAAACAGTGACACCTGTTCTAAGGATCAGAATCCCCAGGTGATCGGGGGGAAAAGAGCAGTGCCATAACTCAACACCATGCCACACACACACACACACACATGCACACACACACACACACACACACACACACACACACCATGTGGGACATTTACGCTCCAGTGTGCAATCATACAGGGCACATGGGCACAGTCACACAGGACATGGATACACACACACATACACACAAATCCGCCGTTCCCTGGCTGGTGGAAACAATCTGGTGAAAGCACTCAATGGAGCAGGTGTATATATGAGGGCATGTGTGCGCTCGAACATTTATTGAAACCATACATATACTTCAGTTTCATCCTAAACTCAGACGCTCCACACAGAAGCACAGTGCTCCCTTTGCTGATGGACTCTCCGCACGCCGTACTGAAATGCTCTTTTTGGCTTCCCAGCTGGGTGCTGTTTTGTTCATGCCTCTAACCTTTAGCCGCTCTTTTCAGCGTAAAGGTCTTGTTTTCTGGATCTGGGCTCTGGTTCTTCAGCGATCGAGCTTCCCGCTGCTCCGTGTTCCAGCAGGACGTTAAAGGCACAGCAGACCTCAGAGCTGCACACGCCCCTCCTTCTCCCGGACACGCTAGATTTTCCGTGGAAAATAAAGCACCATCACTTGGAATCGGGGCTGGTTGGTGGGGACAGAGGCTGAGGCTGGGGAAAAAAACCTTCCAAAATAAAAAAAATCACAAATATTTACTTTAATTTCCCCTCACCTCAAATGTAGCTGGCCAGACAAAACACTTTCACCATCAAAATTTATAATCTTTGATTTTGCCCTGGAGCTGTGAAGCTAATATAGCTAATACGTATCTGAAGTTTGATTTCTCTCTAATAGTAATCTGCCTCTTTGAAAGTCATCACACGCTTCATGGCTTGGACCGTGTGGTGAAGTAAAACGGACGGACTTCCTGTGTTGTTCCTGACGCAGCATGGTACACTATCTGTAATAATGGACAAAAAAAGTACAAACATAATTCCTGCTTCAATATGGCAGCTGTTACTGTTTTTAGCTATGCAGTGCACCGTTCATCGCTGCTACACATTTTCATGGTGCCCACAGCATTATGGGATACTGGAGGGTGAGGAGCCAGTGTTGATGTTCTGGGCAAACTTCAAAGAGTTGAAAGATGGTAGTCAGTGGTCTTATGCTTCATGTTTATGTTAAACACAATTTAGATACCAAACACATCTTGGGCTACATTTGGAGAAGGGGATAATTCTTTTATTATGTTTTTCTGAAGTAATACCGCAACGTGAGGACTGGACAGTTCAAAGTTCAAAGTTTTATTTGTCACATACACGGTACAACCTGCAGTGAAATGCAATTTGACTGTCAAAATTCTGCTTATTGTCACTGTCGTGACGCTTGTCATGCGTGTCCACGTACCGGTGACTGCATGTAGGTGTGTGTTAGTGCGACGGTGCTGGAGAGCGTGTGTGGTGGGGGTCTGTTACATCAGGGAGGGGGTCCCCTAGTTACTCAGCCGGATGAGAACACAGGCTGGAGAGAATGGAGAGATGCTGCGAGAGAGATGGATGGGTGGACATGTATATTGCTGAGCCACTGGTGGCAGGGTTAATAATGGTGTATTATCCCTTTCTTAAAACTGCAGTTTGACACAATTCTTATTGGATCCTCTTGACCATTGAATCATGGCTCTCCTCCTTGGGAGGTTGTCCCAGCACAAACTCTGGTGCTCTGGTATTGTGCTTCATGGTGTAGTTGTTCACTGTGGGAGTGTCAGTCAGGCTTGTACATGTTCCCTGTGATTGGACAGAACACATACTGGTTCTGATCCTCCCTTAGTCGTTAAAAGCAGCAGTAGTGAGGGACTGATTCCTCCTTGATATCATCTTTTCATGATGCCCAGCAGTTTAGCATTAGAAGCAACAGACACGTGTGTATGTGTGTATGCCTGTTAAAATAGCATCACTATCGCTGTCTCTCCCTTCTCGCATCCACCTGACGGAGCGAGGCACTCAGCACCACCCGTTTGGCTGGACATCCGATTCTGCTCACTTTGGCTCCATAATCCTCCACCGTTCCTCTGATGTCAGACGTGATGTTAAAGGTCACCGCCTGCAACAGGAAGCACGGAAGTGCTGAGCAAAACCAGTGGGCGGGTCCCACCGAGAAGGTGGAGTCAGGAAAGGGAGAAATGGATGAGTGCTCACAAGCACCGACTTTCCTGTGGGGTAAACTCTGCGAAATGGGTTTGGTGAGAGCAGATACAGGTCAGGCAAACTCACATGAGAAATGCTGACTGCTATAATATAGATTAGCTGATAAATGGAAGCCGTGGATACACACAGGGGTGTGTGTGTATGTGTGTGTGTGTGTGTTCTTATAACTCTGGTCTTTCTTGAAGCTCTTTATTTGTCAGGGCTGCCTAAAAACAAGGGGCTACAACAGTCTCTGTCTCTCTGCTTATCACTCTGGACTCTGGAAACTAACAAGCTGTTGCTGGTTACCATGGTAACCACACTGGCCTGTCCCTGCAATCAGATTGTATTGCTACATAAACGCAAACACGCACACGCGCCCGCACACATACACACACACACACACACACACACACACAAAGCAAGCAGTGAGCATCAAGGGAATGCACACCCAGTCAACCACATGAAACCAGTCTGATACCATATCAGAACCAGTAATAGCATAGAGTGAAGAGTTGGATCACAGTGCCCAAAGGTCTGAATGTTCTAACACACAGATGCACACACATATTCATTAAGGCAAACACTGCCTTTTAAGGTCAAAGGGCAGTAGGTTAACCTTCTTTGTTGTTATGGCAACCTTTATAGAGCTTCATTTTGTCTTGGAAATGAATCAATTTGTCTTGTCAGGCTCCGCTCTGCTGTCCCGCAGATGGAGTTAAAACATTTCAGTTTGATTCGGTAAATTCACAGGGTCCTGCGGGGTCCCGCAGGGTCCTTAAAAGGAGGCGGAATCACAAGCTGCAATCCGACCCTCATCTTCTTCGTTTACATCTTACAACATAAACGGTAGAAGGGGTAAAATCTCCTCTGAGTTTACACAGCAGCAAGGGCACGTCAAAGGGCACGACCTCCCGCAGAGAGCACCAGAAGGTTTGACCTGCTGAAGATTCAGATTTGGGGGGAGATACAGGGATTACAGTGGCACAAGAGGGTATGAAAAGAGGAATGAAACCAGAGTGTTTCAGGAAAGACCGCAGGGCTGTTCGTGGGTGAGTTGAGATCAAGGATCCCCAGAGTGGCTGTTGTGCTCTGGTTTGAGCTCAGTTAACTGGGACAGGCACACACCTGCCACAGTTCCACAGGAGGGAAGAGAAAACAGGCACACCTCAGTGAGACAGAGTGTTCTTAATTACTGTTCTCCTTTCACCAGGAACGTGCGCGCACACACACATACCCACACACAAATGTGCATGTGCAGAAAGTCCTCATTTAATTAACCATTTGGTAGTTGGGGAAATCTCCAATACTCCTAATTGCCCTCACCTGGGACTCTATCACCACACTAATGATTTGTCATATTCCAGTGGATGTGCTGCAGTGATTTGCTGCCAGATTGGCTTTTCTCCCTGCTTTTCTCAGCCGTCTCCGAAACTCTGGATCTTTCCAAATCTGCCAGCCAATGAAAAGACGGCTCCCTCCGCGCTCGAACCGCGGGTGGCCTGGGCGATTATAATTTGCAACCCTACACCCGTCGCTGACCACCCTCCACCCGGTCAGCCGCCGTCTGCCCCACGGGGTGGAGGCACTTAACCTCTCCTCCGTCTTCTTCAAACTATCTTCCGATCCTCAAGAAAACCAGGAGCAGGAAAACAGCAAGAAAGATGGGAGATGGGAGAGAGAGAGAGAGAGAGGTGGGGAGGGAGAGAGAGAGAGAGGGAGATAGAGAGAGAAGGCAGGGGGAGAGAGAGAGGGAGCGAAAGAGGTAGAAACGGAAAGAGAGAGGGAGAAGGACAGAGGGGGGAAGGCAAAAAGAATATCATAAGAATCACTGGCAGCCCAGAGAAGAAGTAATGCAGTCTTCAACTCACAAAGAACCAACGCTCCATCTTTTGAAGAGAACATGACAAAAAAAAACGTGTTTAGGAGAAATTGCTGAATGTGTTAAAATATCAGCTCAATATATTTAATGTGTGTTGCCGCATTCTTACAGAAAATAATCAAACGGTGTCTTAAACCTTTCCCACGTGTAAATATATTTATTTAATGTTTTGTGTACATGTTTGTCATCGTATATGTGTATTAAAGTATTTGAGAGTGTGTTTATGTGAGTGTGTGCTTGTATGAGTGTGTGAGTGTGTGAGCAGCAGGTGTATATAGCAAGCTTAATTATACATAGTTTTGTTTCTTTTTTTCCTTTCTCACCAATTTTATCACTTTTAATGTTAATAATTTTGTTCAGCGCTTTGGCAACAGTTGTTAATTACAATTCATGCCAATACAGCAATTTGAATTTCAATTTGAGAGGGAGCGAGAGAAAGCGAACGAGAGAGAGAAAGAGAGAGACGGAGAGAGAGATAGAGGGAGAGAGTAAGAAGCAGAGAGATGGATAATGATGGAAAATGAGACTGAGAGAGACTAGAAAAGGGAGTGGTGAATGTGAGAGAGTGAGAGAATGGAAGAGTGAGAGACATATATAGAGTCCCCCACTGATCGTCTTGTTCCATCAGTGTGCTTCTGAGTTTTCACAGTGTAGAGTGTAGAGTTAGCAATGATTCACAGCACCTGTGTGTGTGTGTGTGTGTGTGTGTCTGTGTGTGCATGCATGTGTGCACTGTGCCTGTGTGAGTGAGAGAGAGTGACGGTGAGTTTTTTTGAACAGATGGGTGTTAAATGCAGATATTTTCGAGTGATTTGATCCTCTTTTTCCTGTGTGTGAATAACCACAGCACTCGCTGGGTCTATTGCTGTTTTTCATTACCATTACCATTATGTATTTACGGTATCATTACCATCAGTAGTGTCCTCCGGTTAGGGCCTTAGTGTAACTGGAGTGCTCACCTATCCTGCACTGACAGTGGCTGGGGAGCGGGGTGCCCCCAGGGTCCTAAGTTCTTATCCTGCTGACACACACATAATTTTGAAGTTTAATCAGTACTGTGGTCTAGCAGGGAGTGCATCCATATTTACTATCATCTATACACACTATGCTTCTACACTCTTACTACTACTGACTGCTGCACCTCTCTATAAATACTGAAGCAAGTACACGTTATTGAAATTTTAGCTGTAATTAGCAGTCACTTGTAGTATAGAGTTCCACCACAGCAGCGGTTTGGTGCTTTGTGTCTGGGGAGGAGAGTGTTCGCCTTTCTTGGCCAATGTGTTGGATCAGGTTGAATAGGAGTATAGTGATAACTGTCCTGTGTCTAGAGGTGTCATTTAAATAATTAAAAAAATAAATAATTAAAACAGTGATGGGCAGTGTTGGGTAGTGTTGGCTGGTGTTGAGCAGTGTTGGGTGGTGTTGAGCAGTACTGACTGCTGCTGCATAGTGCTGTGCAGTTTTGTACACTTTTGCACAGTGTTGGGTGGTGTTGAGTAGTGTTGGGTGGTGTTGAGCAGTGTTGGGTGTTGTTGAACAGTGTTGGGTGGTGTTGAACAGTGTTGGGTGGTGTTGAGTAGTGTTGGGTGGTGTTGAACAGTGTTGGGTGGTGTTGAGCAGTGTTCGGTAGTATTGAGCAGTTTTGGCTGTTGTTGGGGAGCTGTTGCACAGTGTTGGGTGGTGTTGAGTAGTGTTGGGTGGTGTTAAGCAGTGTTGGGTGGTGTTGGGTAGTGTTGGGTGGTGTTAAGCAGGTTTGGGTGGTGTTGGGTAGTGTTGGGTGGTGTTGAGTAGTGTTGGGTGGTGTTGGGTAGTGTTATATATTGCGGTTTGATTCATGGTCATATCTATATGGTAACAGTTTTCAATTCTGTTTAGAAACACGTCTTCTCCTGCATAGCAAGCTGCACCAGTTTCAGACTGAGGGGATATCAGTGTGTTCTCAGGCTGGACCATAGATCAGTGGAGAAACATGACAGAAATGTCTTGCTCGAGCAAGCACCATTTTCTTCATGGTAAAACCATTGTGGTCTTTCAGTACTTAATCAGTACTAAATTACAAAAAATGTCATTTCTGAGCATCAAACCACTAGTTCAAAGCAGTTAGATTTTGTTGTGTCAGTTGTTATCAATTACAAATATTGTCTGTAATTCCAACATTGATCTAATGATAATAATTCCAGGTTTTCTTTGCTGGCTGTTGATATATCCTGCATCCCAACAAATTCACATTTGCACATGTAGCCATTTGCACATAAAACTCACCTTCACATTCACACCTAGATTCACATTCAAATCCAGATTCACATTCATATCCAGATTCACGTTCATACCCAGATTCACATTCATGTCCATATTCACAACGCTGCAGCTCCCCTATCATCTAAGCCCCTTCTTTCCCCCTGACTCTCACTCTCTCACTCCCCCCTCTCTCTGTGATGTGGAATAGGGTGATTTATAGCCCTCACACCCTTTCAGAGAGGGGGATGCTGGAAGGAAGAGAAGGGGGAGAGAATGAATGAAATAAGCAGGCTGAGACAAGAGCATTACAGTCCAACACACACACAGAAAGAGAGAGAGAGAGAGAGAGAGAGAGAGAATGCACAGAGTCAGGAATATAATTCATAGCAAGAGATGGAAAATTATTTGAGTAAAAGAGGGAGAGGGAACATAAGAGTGAACAGAAGTGAATGATGAGATGCTGCCGAACGAAGAGAAAACACGGGAGGAATGGAGGGAACGTTCCGGAGAAAGAGAGAGCCATCAGTCTGAAAATTACAGTCATTCCACTGACTACCCCTTCTTACAGAAATGCTTATCTTTGCTGATTAATTACGGGAGAGTGAGGAATGTCCAAGGCACTAGACTTTGTTTTGCTTTGGTTCGGTTTTGGTGGGTGTGTCCCGGAACAGTTATACAGACTCAGTGTATTCTCTCCTCTCCTCTCCTCTCCTCTCCCTATATATCTGTTACCTATTACACTATTTGCTGTGAAAGGAAAAGTTAGGGATTATATAAAGTATTCATTATATAGGGCAACTGAATGCTGAATACAGACGGGCCAAGCGTAGGGGTGAGAGACGTCTGCAGAGTTCAGACAATCCACCGGGTGAGCGAAGCTGTTGTATACCCGGCTCAGGGACAGGTCAGTTCTGCTGGGTGCTGATTGGTTTGGAAGGGCTAGGTCAATGCTGATTGGTTTGGAAGGGCTTGGTCAATGCTGATTGGTTTGGAAGGGCTTGGTCAATGCTGATTGGATGAGTAGTGGTGTGTGTGTGTGTGTGGGGGGGGGGGGGGGGGTGTAAGGACAGTGCTGGTGCGGGTTATTGGCTGATGAGAAAAACTTCAAATAAGACATTGCCTCTGTCCTGCGTCAGTAATCTATAACAGCTTGGCATAAAAGAAGAGAGAGAGAGGCTGTGAAGTGAGATGAGGGAGATTCTGTAAAAACTCCAAAGACTCAAAGCAACAGAACACTAGATCACTCACCAAAGGCGGGGTTGTGGGAGGCTGCCTTCATCAGTCTCAGGTCTATTTTTAGTGCTTAGCAGAAGAGAAGCTCCGGCAGTGTTACATACACATACACGCGCACACATATGGATACACAAAAGGGACTGACAAACCTTTCATTTTTTTGGTTGAAATATATGTATATGGAAGTGCACTTCACTATTGTGTGTGTGTGTGTGTGTGTGTTTGTGTGTTTGAATGACAGGAGGAGTAAACTTCGCTTATTCCCTTTAGTACGTAATATCAGCTCTCCTAAAACACCCAGTTAGGCTCTTGTGGACCATGATTTAGAAAAACGAAAGAACATATGGCTGTTTCACTCCTTATGACCAGATCGTTCCACTGCACACAGTCTAAAAGTTGTGAGTGAGTCTGCGTGTGTGTCTGTGTCTGGACCTGTGTTTGTGTGGATATATTTGAGGCAAAATGTAGCCAGCTATTTTAATTAAGGGTGTGGTGATTCTGTCTCTCTGTCTGTCTCCCCTACACACCCCCCCACCTCTAAATTGAACTGTGAATTATTAAGAGTCCATTATGCGCTGCAGGCTGCTAAGCACTCTGTCTGAATATGATTTTCCAGTAATGCAGCATCTCAAAGATAGATAGGCAGCGATAGAGGGAGAAAGAGAGAA
This sequence comes from Tenebrosternarchus preto, assembly GCA_025802075.1. NCBI lineage: Eukaryota > Metazoa > Chordata > Actinopteri > Gymnotiformes > Apteronotidae > Tenebrosternarchus > Tenebrosternarchus preto. The sequence goes on along the minus strand of JAOYMR010000019.1, from coordinate 2,019,719 downwards.
GGAGAAGGAATCATACAGCAAAGGAAAAGGGCTGTTTTTGTTCGGCAAGAAAGATGGAAGAACACGGGGAGGTGGAGAATGGTTGTAGCGTTGGTAATTAATGGGATGTCTGAGATTTAGAATCACTAATAGAAGGTGTAGTACCGCTTACAGATGTGATATCAGTAATTAAAGTAATGGGTGGAGAAATGGTCCAGAAGTTGGTGGATGGTCAGAGCAGTAAATCTTGGTGGTATAGGTGTAGCAACAATAACAGGTGGCGGTTTAGGTGTATTATTTGTAATGGATGGAGGTATTCTAATCATTAGAAATTTATATGTTTATTTATTTATTTTAAATAAATCATTAAAAAAAAAAATATATATATATATCCACTCTCATCGAGAATCCCTCCCCAAGGTCTAACTCAAAGTTGAGGCTGGGTTCTGTTAGTTTCGGCCATAGGGGTTTTTGTGGCTCACTCTTGGTCTGGCCCATCACCTAGGACCTGTTTGCCTTGGCAGACCCTATCAGGAACTTTTACCCCTGACAGCTTAGATCCTGCAGGCATGCAAACCCCTCCACCACAGTAAGGTAGTGATCCAAGGAGCAACTGGTCTGGATGCCCCCTGGATGCCTCCCTGGGAGGAGACCCTGGAGATGACCCAGGGCATGTTGGAGAGATCGGTAATGGGTGGAGGCTGAAGAGGTCCAACAGCTCCTTCCCAGAGCAGCAGTTCCACACATGCTCAGTGCGGAGCTCATGTTGTTTCCATGGTTACTTCACTAAGCCTCCCAGTGTGCTAGCCAAGTGCTAACACAGTGATACTAGAGACCTGTCTCACTCCACGTAGGAGTGTGTGTATGTGAGAGAGAGAGAGAGAGAGAGAGAGAGAGAGAGAGAGGGAATGAAAAGATCCACAGCAGGTTCTAAATTCTGCTGTTATGGATAACTGTTGGGACAGGCATTTTTTTAGTGTTTTTCACTAATATTTCATTGGTATTTAGGTACTTCATGAGTCACTGGCCTACTATGTAATGTTATGTATTTGTCTTATGTATTAAGTGTTTGGGAAGGTGGTTGTGTTTGAGCAGCTGGCTGTGGTGGGTTCTGTTACCGCACCCATGGGCAGAGTTCACTGGTGACCAGCTTAGACGCAGCCCTGTGGTGCAGGGATGATGAGGAACGAGTGTCCTGTTGTGCAGAGATCATGAGAAATTAATGTCCTGTGGTACAGTGATGATGAGGGATGTGTGTCCTGTGGTGCAGTGTTGATGAGGGACGTGTGTCCTGTTGTGCAGTGATGATGAGGGACGTGTGTCCTGTTGTGCAGTGATGGTGAGGGACATGTGTCCTGTTGTGCAGTGATGATGAGGGACATGTGTCCTGTTGTGCAGTGATGATGAGGGACGTGTGTCCTGTTGTGCAGTGATGATGAGGGACGTGTGTCCTGTTGTGCAGTGATGATGAGGGACATGTGTCCTGTTGTGCAGTGATGATGAGGGACATGTGTCCTGTTGTGCAGCGATGATGAGGGATGTGTGTCCTGTTGTGCAGTGATGATGAGGGACATGTGTCCTGTTGTGCAGTGATGATGAGGGATGTGTGTCCTGTGGTACACTGATGATGAGGGATGTGTGTCCTGTGGTACAGTGATGATGAGGGATGTGTGTCCTGTGGTACACTGATGATGAGGGATGTGTGTCCTGTGGTACAGTGATGATGAG
>JAOYMR010000019.1:2004616-2017354 GCA_025802075.1 Tenebrosternarchus preto | reverse complement strand
CCTGTGGTACTGTGATGATGAGGGATGTGTGTCCTGCGACTGCACTGCCAGTGTGAGCACAGCACTGCACGCCACAACTGCTACCAGAGGACAGCTGCTGTGACATGTGAATGATCTGTTTGTGTTTTTGTGTTAGGGGGTGGGGGGGGGGGGGAGAGTGAGTGTTTGTACAGTATCCTTGTCAGTGGGTGAGCAGGCATTCTCTAACAGCATAACGAGTGTTCCATTATAACAGGGCTGAATCCGTCTACTACCATTAGCTCAACATAACCCTGCAGCTCAGTGCTTTGTGTGTGCGGTGTGTTGGTGCTCACGCGTGTGTGTAAATGGGTAGGTGTGTGTGTGTGTGCCTATACAGCAAACTATAGCTTATAATACTCTTGTACTGTATGTGTTTCTAGTATTGTAATACTGTTCTTAAATGATTATTTAAAGGTGCAGTAAGCATCTTTCTGTTTTTAGTCTTTTACTACTGCTGTTACCACTGCTACCTGACCTCAAATGTTTTATTACCCATTGGAGTATAGAATGTTACACAAATATTACTCTACTGCATTACACGAGAGTGGAAAATGGAATATTTTTGTCTATTTAAATTGTCGCAAAGATATAATAATAATAATGTAATATATTCTTCTAAAATTCCAGTTTGTAAGATTTTTAGCTCAAGAGAAAGAATAACATGATAAGTGTTATTATATCTGGAAGACATTGACCTTAACTGGTGTGGTCACTCCATTCGAGTGGATGATTTTAGCCACCATCATCGCTAACTGCATTGTTTTAGCCCTGGAGCAACATTTACCCGATGATGACAAGACACCACTGTCAGAACGACTGGTGAGAGATGCACACACACACACACACACACACCATATGCACAAACACAAATACACACACATGAACAAACACACATGCACACACACATAAATAATGCACATAAACACACACGCACCATCATGACAATTTGAGAGGAGTGACAAAAGTGACAGGTTAAGCAACCATAACTTGCTGTAGGTGAACTTCACTACAAAATGCTCTGTTACTGCCCAAAATGCCAGTTGTACTGCCCAAAAATGACAGAAAACGATCAATTCTGCTTTTAATTTGAGTATTTATACTTCTAGCACTTCCGAGTGCCTTCTTGCTTATATCAGTCTTTATTTCTCTAGCAGTTAAAGGTGCCACAGAAAATAAATATAAATAGCCAGCAGGTTCCACTTCATAAATGACACAATGTTTATTTTAAAAGGAAAGAAACAGAAATGTGATGTGCTTCAAATGGCAGCTTCAGATCTGCACCTCTGTCTCACTGGACTGGAGGAGATTATCTGAAAGTAAACATAAGCCTACGCACCTTTTTTAGACAATGATCTACACAAGCCTGTAGCACGGAGCAACAAATGACAACAAACAGCTTCCAATCTGTTAGCTTAGCTTCTGTAGCATCTGACATTAAATACTATGGTAAGCAGCTACAAAGATCTTTGGGAAGACATTGTGGATGTTGTCATATATCTGATTGGGCCATAAAATAAAAATAAAGACTATAGATTGGCTGAGAAATAAAGACTACAGATTGGCTGAGAAATAAAGACTACAGATTGGTTGAGAAATAAAGACTACAGATTGGTTGAGAAATAAAGACTACAGATTGGCTGAGAAATAAAGACTATAGATTGGCTGAGAAATAAAGATTACAGATTGGCTGAGAAATAAAGATTACAGATTGGCTGAGAAATAAAGACTACAGATTGGTTCAGAAATAAAGACTACAGATTGGTTGAGAAATGACTGTGAACTGCTTTTGTGTTGTATTAGAGTAAGGAGACCAGTAAACCAACCAAACAACAATATTGCCCCCAAAATATAGTTCCTCTAATCTACACAAGTTACACAAAGAACCTATTTTACAAGGAAGTTTTCTTGAATACTCACAAATACACACAGAGACACACAGACACATGTAAAATGACTAAATAAACCTGTCTTTCTGTTTTTTGACTGCCTTCCCCAGGACGACACAGAGCCTTACTTCATAGCGATTTTCTGTTTTGAGTCGGGCATTAAGATTCTGGCACTCGGCTTTGCCTTTCATAAGGACTCGTACCTTCGAAACGGCTGGAACGTCATGGACTTCGTGGTGGTGCTGACGGGGTGAGGAGCCGCATGCTTGCAGACACACACACATACACATACACAAACACACTCACACTTGCACACACAAATGCATACACATTCACACACTCGCACATGCATGCATGCACACATACACACACACGCGCGCACACACACTCGCACATACATGCATGCACACATACACAGACACATGCACACACACACACACACATGCTCTCTCACACACAGACACATACATTCACACTTCCACATGCACATGTACACGCTGTCTATTGTGCAGATGTGTTGACTCTTAAGGAAAGTATGGCAGTGTGATACAGCAAGACATGACTGCCAAACAATCACTTAAAAAGGTTTACACACAAACCCACATTCACCAACCACATTTGTCACAGGCCTCATAATGTATGTGGGGTCGTTTTTTGTTTGTGTATCTGTGTGGGGGTTGGGGTGCATGTGTGTGTGTGTGTGTGTATGTGTGTTGTTCCTTGTGGTTCTGGATATTTTCCCTCCAAGATCAATAACTTACTGATCACTTAACCGATCGATACTCACTGAGAAAGACACCCAGTCCCTTGTGAATGTATGTGTGTGTGTGTGTGTGTGTGTGTGTGTGTGTGTGTAGGAACAGGAACATAGTTACACACACACAGTTGGGGACTGGCTTTACACAACTCCTGCTTGCCTTAATGAACACACACAGACTCAGACACAGCCCAGATCACAGCATCACTGTGGGAAAGAGGAGTCATAGGACAGCGAAAATGTCAGAGAGAGAGAGAGAGAGAGAGAGAGAGAGAGAGAGAGATGCTAATGGACAGAAGAGTGACAAGTGTAGTGAGCGTATACTGTGTGTGTGCGCGTGTATGAGTGTGTGTGAGCGCTTTGTGCACATGCATGTGCAAGTGTGTGTGTGTGTGTGCATTAGAAATATTCTGGCTGAGGTGGGGGAGGGAGCTTCATACTGTGTCAGGAAAATGAAAATGTGTTAGAGGGACCTGATAGAGGGCCAAAGGGATGGAGGAATGGAGAGATGGTGAAAGATGCAAAAGCAAGAGAACGAGTGTGTTTGTATGAGAGCGTGTTTGTGTGCACATGTGTGTGTGTGTTGGCTGCTGCAGTAACCTGGATTTTACTGCTGCAGCTGATCAGTCTCCCACTTTGTCTTAAGACAAACACCAATACAAACACACACACACACACACACACACACACTTTTTGTCAGACTGCCTAGCGGGCTGTCTTAAAAGGCGCTTCCACTCGCTGAGTCCCATTGTCTGAAACACGCATGCGCGAGAAGTCTGCCAAGCGACACTTCAGCCTTAGCTAGCTAACGTTCTCTGGCAAGCAGTGAACAATTTGGTGCCACATCTTCAGAGTTTGTTCACAAACTAACCCACCTCCTTGTTATTTTGGGATAGTTGCAGAGACAAGAAGTAGGTTAGCAAAAGTTGCATCTTTTTTATGTAGGTGTGCGTCATTGCTCGAAATCTTACCTTATACTGTATTAAGTTAATAAATGGGTGTATAACCCGCCTGTCTGTTCTATTAATGTATCATTTTAGCTATTTATAGTGAAGAGATGTTAGGATGTATTGTAATAGCATACAGGCCGTATGTATCTAGATAGTTACTGCATTACTTGAGTGAATGTTTTTTAAGCTTAGCTTGCTACGGCAAAAGAAATGTAGCGAAAATAGGCTTATACGAGCTTGTTATTAATGGATAGTTACATGATAGTGGTCACTTTAAATCCGTTCGATAACAAATAAAAGAAATGTGTAGGATAAAAAAGGTAGGTTTTGTCTGGACCGCTAACCATTATATGTTTTGCCTTGTAGCTCTTTTGGCTCGCGATATCACGCGAAGAAATATACTCAAAAAACAAAGCACGGAATATAAATGACCTAAAAATTATATCGAAATGTTCATTCCTTTTTTTCTTTTTATAGTCACGCAGTCTATAGTCCCTGAACAACAGTGCATGTTAGTTTTTCTGATCTTTCTTGGGAGGACGTTTAATTGAATACCCCTCATTTCTAGTGTAGATTGCAGTGTATTATTGCAGATTGTAATAAATGCTTTTAAATTGTATTTTATTTTATCTAAATCTATTTTCAGCGGTGAGATTGGCCAAACGTCCTTAAACTCTTTTAGTCAACGAAGAAAATCCTTAGACTGGGACAGGCCTCATCACAACAGCCAAATCTGAATGAAACCTAGCAATAGTGTGTGAAACGGTGGTGTGTCATACTAGCCTACCTTGGGTGTTTGGGCGTCTGTGTGTGTGTGTGTGTGGTTTGTTCTTTTGAGCTCCTCTTTCTGGCAGCTCTTTGAGTCGTGACTGTGCGGGCTATTGGCTACCCGCACCATGGCAGCCGGACTGACTTCACTATTGGCACAGGGAGGGGGGTGACAGAGGAAGAGAAGAAAAGAGGAGAGAAAAGATAGAAAAGGGGGGGAGGGGAGGGTGGACAGAAGGGCTGGGGATGTGAGACAGAAAGGAAGAGCGACAGAATGATAGCTGGGTAGCGTTACAGGTATTTAACTAAAATCAGTTATATAACCGCTACTCTGAGATAGAGAGTAATCTGTCCCATCCTTCTTTTTTCCCGCCACGCCCCTAGACACACACGCAGACGCGCGTGCACACACATACACACACACACACACACACGCCTCGGTTTAGCCATGCTTTTCTGTTTCCATAGCAATGTTATGTAATAACAGAGAACTACTGCTCAAGCCCAGAGAAGACACACACACACACACACACACGCCGTGGTACAATATTCATACATGTGCGCAGTGAAATCGTAGCAGAAAACCGGTTGCTTGTGTGCATCACGCGTGCATGAGAAAGACAGTAGTCCTGGAACTTCAGAGTTTTGATTACCCAGGAGAAACGACTGGAAGCGTTAAAATCGGCTCCGGTAGTTCAGACAGCTGATTTCAATTCTACAGCTCTGGACCGGCAAACGCGAGAATTTACCTACCAGCCGTCACTAGGTTCTGAATAAACGCTTTTGAGTGAATTAATATTTTTAGGGAGGGAAACGGCTCACATGTATTGAAAAATACATGTAGTGTGCATGCAACTACAGTGACAAGACCAACCAAAAAACAACATGAGAACGTTAGAAACGTCAGCTCTGCAGCTGTTTTTTTAAAGTAGTTTTGTGTGTGCGTAGGTGAAAAGGTTCTTGCTGTTTTTTTGTTTGTTTGTTTTATTTTATTATTATTATTATTTTACTGTTTGACCCAAATGGGTGACCTGGCCATGTTTGATGTCGAGCTGCTCTGTTTAGGAACACTGAACTAGAAGGTCCGAGTTTGTTCTCAGCTCACGTGGACCCTAAGTCTACCTCAGTACATTTCAAGTGCTGTAATTTGTCATTTCTATTTTTAAAAACAGGCTATGACAGTTTTCACCACAAGGTGGTGCGCTTTCTCCTATAAGAAGGGAAGCATATATGGGAACATTAAGTCGTAAGTCTTTTTTTTTTTTTTTTTTTGCTTTGCCCGCTAGTCCACAGCTGTATGATATACCCGTGTGTGCGTGTGTGTGTGCTACATGATTTTTGGCATGTGCTGAAGCAGTGAGAATATAGGCGTTCACACTGAGACAACTCATGGTACTTCCTCCCTGCACACATGTAAAAAATCTCAAACTCACACATCAAAACACATACCCACACACAGCCTGTACACTGTAGATTGACCATACTCTCATAATCTCTGCATATATAGAAACAGAATAGAAATGCAGTAGAAATATATTTTGCTTTCAAACTAAAAGAACATGAAAAGAATAGATGCTATCAAACACACCCACATACAGATACACAAACCTATGGATGTACCCACTCTTGTGCTCACACACACAAAAACACACTCACACGTCCCTAAAGTGCATGCAGAAGTGTACATTATTGAATAATGTAGCGCAGTGCTGACCCAGATTTATCAGGAGAGGAAGATTCCTTTCCTACACACAGTCCTACACAGACAGTCCGTAGCCTCTATCACTTGCAACATGAGACCTTCTGTGTATGTGTGTTTGTGTGTGTGTCTGTGTGTTTTTGTGTTGTGTGTGTGTGTGTCTGGGTGTGTTGTGGTGTGTGTAATTGTGGAAGACCCCCCCCCCCCCGTTTTTTTTCTTGGCCTCGTTGCCGTGGCAATACCGAGATTCCATCAATGACAGAGACCTTGTTGCTGTGGCAACGGTTATGAATGAGAGGAACCGTAACCGTGGAGACTTCGTAAAAGAGGAATTGCCCGTTGCTATGGTTACACGGTGAATGGGGAGAGACCTGGTGGTGTGATGATTGGGAAGAGACTTCCACCATCATCATCATCCTCATCTTCATCATATCCTACTTTGTCTCTTTAAATGAGCCACATGTGCTCAGGACCAACTTGATTAAAGATTCAATATAGATTCAAAGGCACAAAAACATGCATGCCAAGTTGCTTGAATGTGTATGCATGTGTGTATGCACACATGCATGTGTGTTTGCTAGTGCATTTTTGTGTGACTATGTGCGTGTGTGCATGTGTGTTTTCTTGTGCAAGTGTGAGTGCATGCGTGTGTGTGAGAGCGAGAAAGAGAGAGCAATTGAAGGAATGTGTGTAGGTATGTATCTAAGTGTGTGTTTAAAGTATAGGACTTGGCAAATAGCGAGAGGCTATAGTAACCTGAGAGAGAAAACCATGGAGAGTAAAAGAGAAATATTTGTAGAGAGAGAGCAAGAGAGAAACACCAGTGATTGGCAGGCGTTTCCCAGCAGAGTGGGGCCTCGCCCCCAGCTTCTGTCTTTGTGAATACCTCATCCTGTCCTTCCGAAACACCCTGGCATCCGCTCTCCCTGGGCTCACACCTCCAGAGCTCACTCTTCTGACTGCTGGGCCTCTCACGTTGTTCTGTTGTTCTGTCGTTTCTCAGGCTAATCGTTTGTCTTTCAGGCTGTCTCCTCTGGGAGTGTCCCATATCAAGCAGTACTTCCTACGTATGGCCCAAGGTTTCTTTAAACTCTCAGTAGGAATGTGCCAGTTTTAAATTGGGCACAAACTAGGACAGCTTTGGGAGTTCTCTTAGGTTAGAGGATCTCCTGCTTTTAAGTAACTGTGTTTTTAAGGTTCAGATTCCATATCTAAGAGAGACCTATGGGTAGTATTTTCTAGGTTAGACACACAAGCGCACTCTGCCCTCTTGCCACTGGGTTACAGATTAGTTAGCAGTTCTGTTCCTTGGTTCTGTGTTTTTGTGTTATCTCCTACAGAACTGGGACATAGTCTTAGTTGTTGTAACTGCTCTGTGTAATGTGGCTGCTCTGGGTAAAGTAAGCAGTTCTGTGCAATGGTGTCCATCCAGTGTGATATTGCTGCACCATGTAATGGTAGATGCTCTATACAGTGTGTTTTTAATAGTTACATCGATTCAATTAAAACTCTGGTTAAAACTTCTTCCATCATGATTTATGTTATACATCTTGAATTTGGGGTATTTTCATGTTATATGGACACACCAGACCTGGCACTATGACAGCTATAGTTAGCAAAGTTCTGGGTTCTGAAGTTCATCTTGTAATGTTCTGGGTTCTGAAGTTCATCTAGTAATGTTCTGGATTCTGAATTGGAAAAGAACTTGAAAGGGCTCAAGAGTACTGGGTCAGTGTAAACCACACACACACACACACACACACACACAATCACAGAGTGAGAGAGCAAGGGACAGAAAGAAGGAGAGTGTGAGAAAATATGATAAGTTGTTCACCTGACTGGTTGGATTCCTGTGTGTATGTGTGTGTGTGTGCATTTGTGTCTGCATGTAATCTAAATGATGACTCTCAGATTCCTACCCAACGGTGTGTATGTGTGTATTTCTGCATGCAAGGCTGATGGTTTGAGAAGTATGTATATTTAACAGTAGGTCAACTGTGGGTAACTGGGTTAACTGTGCAGAAAGACTCACATATCAGTACAGTTATTATATACAGTACCAAACATCTTAATGTTCTCTCTCTCTCTCTCTCTCTCTCTCTCTCTCTCTCTCACTCCCAGGATCTTGTCTACTGTAGGGTCAGACTTTGATTTGCGGACACTTCGAGCTGTCAGGGTACTGCGGCCGCTCAAACTGGTCTCAGGAATTCCGAGTAAGTGTGTGTGTGTGTGTGTGTGTGTGAGAGAGAGAGAGAGAGAGAGTAAGTACATTCATAAGTTGCCTACTGTTGTTTTATATATTCCAGAAGTTCAGACTATACGTGGAGCTGTTCTCCTTCTTACTGTAACTGCTGTTTCTCCTCCAGGCCTCCAGGTGGTGCTGAAGTCTATAATGAAAGCTATGATTCCGCTGCTACAGATAGGGGTGCTGCTCTTCGTGGCTATCCTTATGTTTGCCATCATTGGTCTGGAATTCTACTCTGGAAAGTTCCACAAAACATGTTACGACAACATTACAGGTGAACACTCACGCAGACACCTCTTACACACACACATATACACTCACATGTCATACACACAAACACAGGGCTCACACACTCTCGTTTTGAACGCGTCTGGGCCATGTTTATTGCGTAGAGGAGATTCACGATGAGCAGCCGTGTGGGGAGGAGCCTCCGGCACGAGAGTGTCCCATTGGGTCGTTCTGCAACGAATCGTGGATTGGCCCCAACTACGGCATCACACAGTTCGACAACATCCTGTTTGCCGTGCTCACCGTCTTCCAGTGCATCACCATGGAGGGCTGGACAGACATGCTGTACTACGTAAGCAATGCACACACACACATACACACACACACTCACACTAAGATCTGCACATGCACAAACTCACATACACAATCTTACTTATTGCTATGCTTATGAGATTTTATAGCATTTTTAATACAACTTGATTTGTTTTTTGTAAGGGGGCACTGTGTTTATACACCAAATTGATCGTTTCTACCACAGTATATGGCGGCCTGTTTATGAAAGCTGTAGAGAAAGTGTAACCAAAAAAGTCATCTCAGAGTATTACATGTGTTTAAAGTCATCTCAGAGTATTACATGTGTTTAAAGTCATCTCAGAGTATTACATGTGTTTATAGAAGATGCAGGACGAATGACCTCAGAATTTACTTGTGAGAATGTTTGAAGTTCAAGTGCGCGTGCACAGACACACACACACAGACACACACACACACACACACACACGCTCATAAGTGTACAGTTATAACCTTGTCTACTGTGCTGTCAGCAACTGCCATTTGAAGTTTTCCTCACTGTTGCCTGACACGGCAAATCTATTTCCAGTGTGGTACATTTTTGGATTTGCAGGCATTCACTTTGTTTGTGTGTGTGTGTGTGTGCGTGTGTCTGTGTGTGTGTGGGGGTGTGTGTATCTGTCTGTGTGTTTGTATGTGTTCGTGTGTGTTTGCATGCAATTGTGTGTATGTGTTTTTTTGGTATTATGTATATGTATGTTGGTATGTGTATGTATGTATCTGTCTAACTTTTTGCTGTGTGTGTGTGTCCATCTGTGTGCATGTGTGTGTGTGTGTGTGTGTGTGTTCTCTTACAGAGTAATGATGCCTTAGGAAGTGCATGGAACTGGTTGTACTATGTTCCCCTCATCATTATCGGATCATTCTTCATGCTCAACCTGGTGTTGGGTGTGCTGTCTGGGTAAGTGTGTGTGTTGTGCTTGTGTGTGTGTAAAATGCTATGGTGTATCATCTAACAGCTGGTGTATTGTGTGTGTGCTTGTGTTCTCTCCAGTGAGTTTGCTAAAGAGAGAGAGCGTGTGGAAAACCGGAGTGAGTTCCTGAAACTACGACGCCAGCAACAGATCGAGAGGGAGCTCAATGGATATCTAGAGTGGATCTGTAAAGCAGGTACACACACACACACATACACAATACACACACACTCACACTCACTGTCCATATATTTCCCTTAAAAAGTCAGTTTATACTTTCATCACTTCACATAGTGAGCAGTTCAAAGTTCAAAGTGCACAGTTCAAAGTTCAAAGTGCACAGTTCAAAGTCAAAATCCAGCATGAATTTTCACCTCATTCTTACAGTCTGCCATGAATCAAACTATTAGATCTCCCTTAAAACACTGTTATCTCATCACCCCATCCAGACACACAATTCCCATCTCTGCATAAACTAATTTTACTTCCCTATAATAATATTAACAGTGTAGGTGGAAGCTGTCAGCCTCCTGTTCCCTTTAGCCCTGCCCTTGTGTGTGTTGCCTCTAGTCTGCACGGTCCCAATGGGGAGGCCTGAAGTCTGCAGGCGTCCCCACGACTCGTATCACACCAACATTGGTGTATGACTATAAACCATGCTGCAAGGGACTATAGAGAGAATTGAGATGCTAAATGTAACGTGCCTGTCTTTCTCTCTCTCTCTCTCTCTCTCTCTCTCTCTCTGTGCAGAGGAGGTCATTTTGGCTGAAGATGACAATGGCACAGATGATCGTATGAATGTTTTTTTTTTTTTTTTTGCTGTTTTCTATTGGATGGTGTTGTGTGTAGTGTGTTATATGGCGTATGGTGGAATCTTTGGAGTTGTGTGTGTGTGTGTCCAGCTTATGAATGTTGTGCTTGTGTACGCATAATAATGCATTTGTTTGCGTCCTCACATTTACATGTATGCATCACAGTATTTGTGTGTGTGTTTAGGTTCCCGCCGCAGACCTACAATGAAGAAGAGTAAAACTGATCTGCTGCACCCAGAAGAAGGAGAGGACCACATGGGTGATGCAGTGGGTAAGAGAACCAGAACAGAACCAGCACAGAATGTGAATAAAGAGCCAGCACAGAACTAGAACAGAATCAGCACAAAACCAGAACATTGTCAGAACAGAACCAGAACAGGACAAGAACAAAACCAGTACAGGACCACAATAGGACCAGAACATAACCAGTACAGGATAAGAACAGGACCAGCACAGAACTAGAACATAACCAGTACAGAACCAGCACAGAACCAAAACAGAACCAGAACATAACAAGTACAGAACCAGAACAGAACCAGCAGACAAAAATAGAACAGGACCAGAATAGAACCAGAACAGAATCATAATAAAACCAGAATAGAACCAGAACAGAACCAACATAGAACATGGCCAGAACGAGTACAGTACCGTACCAAAATGCAATCATATCGTCCCGACTTGACCTGCATGTATGTGTTTTTAGGTTCGCCATATGGCCGTGCCAGTATTAAGAGTGGCAAGGCAGAGGGCTCCAGCTTCAACAGGAAGGAGAGGCGTTTCCGCTTCCTGGTGCGTAAGATGGTGAAGACACAGGCCTTCTACTGGACCGTCCTCAGTCTTGTTGGACTCAACACGCTGTGTGTGGCTGTCGTCCACAACAAACAGTCTGAAATGCTGTCTGACTTCCTCTGTAAGAGCACTTTCTCTCTGTGTGTGTGTGTGTGTTTGCATTGCTCCCTTTATAAGAACCAAACATGCTCACAAAATACCTGCATTGTGGGGACGTTTTTCTGTTTGGTTTGTGCTAAATTATAGTTATGTATATATTTGGCTGTTATTCCATTGTGATTCCACTGTGAATAAATATCAAAACTGACACTGTGTAATTTAACCTCATACACTGCATTTAAATTAAAATTTGAATTCTACACTAATTGGACACAGCAGATTCAGCAATAAAATGCAATAAATGGAATGTTGCCTTGTTCTGACTGTTTTAGAGTGCAGTGTAATTTTAGGCCGCGTTTAGTCTGTTACTTAGCCAAACTCACCACTGTCCTGTTATTAACGCTCCGTGCAGTGGACATGAGTGTGTGTGTGTGCCTGTTCCTTTACCACCCATCTCTGTGCGACTGCGTTCGTGTGTTACTGAACGTGGACTGTGTTACTGAGGTTCGTTCTGTCACCCCCCCCCCCCCCCCGTGCCGGGCGTGTGTGGTCCAGTCTACGCCGAGTTTATTTTCCTGGGTCTCTTTATGCTGGAGATGCTGATAAAGATGTATGGGTTGGGGACGAGACCCTACTTCCACTCCTCCTTCAACTGCTTTGACTGTGCGGTGAGTATTCTGCGCTCTCTCTCTCTCTCTCTCTCTCTCTCTCTCTCTCTCTCTCTCTGTAACTTTCACAAGTTGTTGGCCTATTTTATACTTATTTGGGGAGTGCTGTTGGTTTGGGGATTTGAAGGCGGTTGTGCATGCATGTGTGTTTGTGTGTGTGTGTGTGTGTTTCAGGTCATCGTGGGTAGTATATTCGAGGTCGTCTGGTCGGTGATTAAACCAGGGGTGTCCTTTGGGATCAGTGTGCTCCGCGCTCTCAGGCTGCTCAGAATCTTCAAAGTCACCAAGTGAGTTTTTCCCAGGTCATCCTCTCAGCATCCAGCCAGAACACACACACACCACCACTAGAACTGGTTCTGGACAAACAGAGATAAATAGAGCTGCTTTTTGACTCTCTCTTTCTCTCTCTCTCTCCTTCTTTCTGTCTCTCCTTCTCTCTCTCTCCCTCTTTCTGTCTCTCCTTCTCTCTCTCTCCCTCTCTCTCTCTCTCTCTCTCTCTCTCTCTCTCTCTCTCTTTCTCTCTCTCTCTCTCTCTCTCTCTCTCTCTCTCT
>JAOYMR010000019.1:1964765-1966412 GCA_025802075.1 Tenebrosternarchus preto | reverse complement strand
CCTGACCACCCCCCACCTTAAATGCAGCCCCCACCACTCCTTCCACCTGCTCCGTGAGCTGCTCCTCATCCAGCAAGAATATGTTCAGTCAGCTCTCCCAGGAACTTCAGCTGGGCTAAGCCAAGAAGATCTCTGAAGTGGAATTAGATCTGTCTTCTTTATTAAACTGTTGGAAAATAACAGTCCTATGGTTGTGAATGCAATGTGACTGTGTGTCAGTGTGAGCGACACTCCTCCATGTCACTCTGATAACGTTCACCCATCCACAGGAAGAGTGTCCATCCACAGGGAGAGTGTCCCAGAGAAGGTCAAATAGAAATATATTCTGGCTCAGCTGAAAGGAATAAATGCAGGAAGTCCTGCTGCTCCAAATACTTCAGTGTATACTTTCATAGAACTTTATATTCTATAAATTCTCTATATTCACCTGTAGGCCCATGGATACTCTTCCTTAGTGTGTGTGTGTGTTTTGTTTTTATCTGGGAGCCCTGTCTATTTTACTACCAGACCTTGTCCACGTTCTGCACCTGTAGCAGCACACAAGCCTACTCAACATCACTGTCTACCTGTCTGTCAGTTTTATGGGTCTGTCTCACTGTCTAGATTCTTGTCTGTTTCTCAATGCCAGCAAACCTTGGAGTACATTTGTTAGTGTCCTCCGTTCTCTCTCATTCTCTCTCTCATTCTCTCTCTCTCTCTTTCTGTGTATCCCTCTTTCTGTTTGTTTCTGTTTAGTTCTTCTTTTCCATTTCCTCTCTTTCTTCTTTGTTGTTCTTTTGCTGTTTACTTTTTCTTCTCTCTTCCACTCTTTCTGTCTTCGCTACTTGACTGACAGATTGATTTTTCATCCGACTGTTTCTAACATGTGATCTTTTCTCCCTGACTACGTGTTGCTTGTTTGTTCATTGGATGTTGAGGTACTTGCTGTAACCTTTGACCTACCATAGTCTCTGAGTCTCAGAAGCTCGATCAGATGAGTAACTGGTTAACTGACCAATCAGGCGATCGATCACCCGGGTGATGTCAGGCCCTTAATGGAAGAGACCTGCGTCTATTGACTGTTGTGCCGCTGAGACTCGGGTGGGTATGGTAAGTGGTTAGCGATGTACTGGTTGTCTCCAGGCAGCACAGCCCCAACAGAAGACGACACCCAGGTTGGGTGAGAGCACGCAGGGGGAGGAAGACTCCAAATCCCACAATGCCTCTTGGCTGACCTCTGCTGTCTGGAGCTCCTCCAATGCATCACGCCGTGGCTTGTGTGACCCTGTGTCCCATGAGTGTGTGTGTGTGACCCCCGGCTGCCTGCCATGTCGTATCTCACACAGAACCGAACGCCATTAATGTTTCAGCGTATGGAGCCTTCCCCGAACCAGGACGGGGGTCAGGGGGTCAACGGCCTTGCTAACCTGCGACAGGAACCTGACATGAACCTGTGAGTAGAGCGTCCCTCGTTCTTCCTCCAGCCGCTCCCTCCTCATCCTCTCACCACTCAGCGTCTCTCGCCCCACGACTCTGTCTCTCTTTTCACGGTTTTGCTCTCCAGTAACACTCTTTCTTCTTCTTCTTTCTTCTCCTCCTCTTTGAACTGTAGGTGAGCTTTTCTGTTTTGTTAGTCCTTCTCTTAGCTGTCTCTTTCTAGCATATTTT
>JAOYMR010000019.1:1944765-1959765 GCA_025802075.1 Tenebrosternarchus preto | reverse complement strand
TGTACGAGTTAACACTAATCTTTTAAAAAAACCGTTATTTCTTAAAAGAGCAAATTTCTTAAAACTGGTTGGACATGGTCAACCTACTGTCTCCATATTAACCCTTATTCATTACTCATGTGTGCATGAGTGTGTGTTGTGTGTGTTTATGTGTGTGTGTGTGTGTGTGTGTGTGTGAGTGTTTGTGTGTACGTGAGAGAGAGAGAGTTTGTGTGTGTGTCTCAGATATATGATAGCATGAGCTTAAACACAGATGGCCGACAGAAGCATGTTTATACAGTGCATGGCATTATCTGAGTGTGTCTCTAAGAGAATGAGGGAATTACATTAAGCTTTTATGCAGAGGTTTGTGTGTGTTCATGTGTGAAATATTGTGTGGGAGTACTGATCTAGTTGCCATAGTGCTACTGCTTGCTTATCTGAGTCTCACTGTTTCCAGTCTCACTGCTGTCTCTCTTAGTGATGCTAGTTTCACTGGTGTAGGTCTTATTGCTGGCAATGTGCCAATCTGACTCATGCTTGTCTCATGAATCTTGGTCTTACTGGTGCTGGTCTCACTTGTGCTGGCCTCACTGGTGCTGGTCTCACTGGTGCTGGTCTCACTGACTCCGGATGCTGCAGGTTTCGTAGGATCACCACGTTCCACCTGGAGAGCTTCATTACACAGCTTATAAATGGCACATATTTTACCCCAGTGACTCCTACTTCTTATTCTGGAAACCCCTAGCTTACTGCCCCCTATCATCACATCCAGTCCCATGGATTGTCCGTTACCTAAGAATCTGTTACACATCAATTACACAGCCATTATGCATCTGTTACACATATTATGCAGGATGCTCCGTGGTGGATCTGTATTACAATGGGAGCAGGCTGTGATAAGGCTGTTGTAGAGTGTACTGTGCTGATGTGTAGTATGTGGTATGTGTAGCATGTAGTACATGTAGTATGTAGTAGGTGTAGTATGTAGTATGTGTAGCATGTAGTACATGTAGTACATTGTACTTGTAGTGTGTAGTACATGTAGTATGTAGTACCTGTAGTATGTAGTATGTGTAGTATGTAGTACCTGTAGTATGTAGTATGTGTAGTATGTAGTACCTGTAGTATGTAGTATGTGTAGTATGCTGCTGGAGGCTGGGAGGAGGAGAGACCTGGCTGGCCTGTGCTGTTATGTTTGGACGTGCATGTTAGGGGTCAAGGCATGCTATGTACTGTCCTCCTCCTGTCCCTCTTCCTCTCTCTCTCTCTCTCTCTCTCTCTCTCTCTCTGTCTCTCTCTCTCACTCTTTCCCCTTTCTCCTTCTGGTTCTTGGCATGCACAGCAGTTGTCATGTATAGGTATATGGGTGAGGTCTCAGGGATTACCCAGAATCCCCTTCCCCTCATGAGCTTGCATGAGTCTTCTTCACTCCAAGAAGAACCATAACATTCCTCCCTCTTCCTCCTTTCCTTCACTTCTCTTGTTTTCTCTCTCTCTCTCTTTTTTCTCTCTGTATCCCTCTTTCTCTCCGCCTCTCTTTCTCTCTCCGTCTGTCTCTCCCTTTGCTCAGACCATCACTGATATGAGTCCCATGAGGCGTTCCACGTCCTCGCTGGTTCACGGGCGGCCATGTCGTGGTGTACATCTGGACGACTTCTCTCTGGAGCGGGTGGTGTCGGAGGAGGGACACAGCCACGGGAGGCGGAGGAGGGACAGGGAGCGCAGTCACCGAGCCTCTGAACGATCCCTCACCCGCTACACCGACGCCGACACAGGTCTCACACACACACACACACACACACACATATGATTTTGCCCAGACATACACACACATGTAAATAGTACACCCTTAGCACAACCCATTAAATAGAGTATCTGAAATGCTATGAATTATTCTAGGTATTCAAATGTAGTTATGTCATCTGGTCCTCCAGTGTTCATGGTATTTAGGAGAGTGGTGAGTTTGTGAGTTTGTTAGTTTTTATTAGCTGGTCTCTGGGTGAGCTGCCTCTTTCTCTAGTGTGGTCTGATCTCTTTTGGCTCTATGTGTGATTCGTCAGGTCTGGGAACAGATCTTAGTACCACTACACAGTCAGGTGACTTTCCTCCCAAAGAGAGAGAACGGGAGCGAGGCCGGGCTAAAGACCGGCGACACCATCATCACCATCATCATCATCACGGCTCAGTGGACAAGGAGCGCTACGGGCTTGAGCAAGAGTATCATCCTCATCATCATCATCATCACGACAGGCCCAACCGTCACTGGTCCCGTTCCCCCAGCGAGGGGAGAGATGGTAGAGGACTCAGGCAGGTGGGGCTTACACACACACACACACACACACACACAATTAAACACTCATACGTTCACACAGAGACGCGCACACTTACACCGAAACACAATACAGACACACACACACATGCAGTCATGTTGAAATGTTTGTTGAGACACACACACACACACACATATCTACACACACACATTTATGCACATTCAATTGTAATGGACTTCACCCATCATCAAATTAGTATGACAGTTCATAGACATGATGCTTTAATATGTATTAATCGTCTACAAGTTCTGCTCTACACAGAAACACACACACACACAATCACACCCATAAACACACACTATGCATATGTGAAAACAAGAAAACCATTCTTTCTCCCACAGTATGTGAGAATACGTTCTACTATAACGTGTCGATAACTCCCTTCCCATACTGTGCACTCAGCCCAGTCTCTCTTTCCTGTGTTATTTCTATTTTATTTATTTTTCTTTACTTGTGGCTTCTGTGGTTTCTGTGTTTAACTTGTGGCTTTTCCATGTGAACACCTCTTCCTTCATCACCTGTTTTATTTTGTACAATCATACTGACTCTCTGTCTGTCCTGCTGTCTCTGGGTGTGTCCCTCTCTCTGTCCTCATGTCTCTGTGTGTCCCTCTGTCTGTCCTCTTGTCTCTGGGTGTGTCCCTCTGTCTGTCCTCATGTCTCTGGGTGTCCCTCTCTCTGTCCTTCTGTCTCTGTGTGTCCCTCCGTCTGTCCTCCTGTCTCTATGTGTCTCTGTCTGTCCTCCTGTCTCTGTGTGTCTCTGTCTGTCCTCCTGTCTCTGGGTGTGTCTCTCTCTCTGTCCACCTGTCTCTGTGTGTCTGTCTGTCCTCCTGACTCTCTGTGTGTCCCTCTCTCTGTTCTCCTATCTCCATCTGTCCTCCTGTCTCTCTGTGTCTCTCTGTCTGTCTGCTCCCTCTTGCTGGTATGTGCTTCTTTTTGTTTGATGTTAATTTTGTGCTGCTTTTATGTTTGTTTTGTTTTGATTTTCATTTAGGGCAGTAGTTCGGTGAGTGGGAGTCCGGTCCCGTCAACGTCGGGGACCAGCACGCCCCGACGCGGCCGTCGGCAGCTACCCCAGACGCCCGCCACACCGCGCCCTCACGTCACCTACTCGCCCGCCGTCAGGAAGCCAGCGTACGGCTCGCCCGGCCAGCCTCGCCTGCGTTCCCCCTCTCCGCGCCACTACTCCCCGCCGGCTCACGAGGGCCCCTACCATCGCCCTCCGTCTCGCCCGCCGTCCCGCCCACCCTCGCGCCAAGCCTCGCCGCGATCGCCCCGCCACGCCTCTCCCAGGCACGGGCGCTGGGGCCCCCCGGTGGACAGCCTGGAGGGTGACGGGCCATTCTACGAGCGCGACTACGAGCACGAGCACCACCACGACCCTCCCGCCTACGAGCAGAGCATGACGCAGGGCAACCCCCACCCGCACACCCGCCACGGCCCGCCCACACACCCGCGGCGCCTGCCCAACGGCTATCGCTCCTCTTCCCCGTCTCCAAACCGACGTGGACCACCCCATCCCGGCCCCCACCACACGACACACTCCCGCGGGCCCCGCAAGGGCCTCCACGAACCATACAGCGAAACAGATGAGGATGACTGGTGCTAGCGCGTGGCTACAAGTAGGGGGCACCATATATATATATATATATATATATATATATATATATATATGCTGCCATACTGAGAGAGAAGGAAGGGAGGAGAGTGTAACTACACATACAGACACACACATACTGACTGTGCATGTGTGCGTGTGCGTGTGCATGAGAGAGCGAGAGAGACTCTTAAACTAAGAGAAGCTCTCAGACACAGCAGAAAAGGGTGAGAGGTTGTGGTGCCTCTCCAGTTTTCTCTTACTCTTCTGCTCCCTTGCTCTCTGGACTACTCTTTCCCAGAAGCTAAAACAGGGAGGAGCCAGGGGGGGGGGGGGTGGGCGTGGCCTGGCATCTCCAGGGTGTGGTGCCAGAACATTCCTGAGCCAAGCTGATGAGAGAAGGCTAAGAGTTTACTTCCTTCTCTCAAATTAACAAGGTGGAAAAAATACGCCCCTTTTCACTGAACACATCAAGATATGCCTCTTGGAAAGACCCTTAAAAAAGAAGAAAAAATATAGAATAATATAAAGAGCAGGGTCTCTTGTAAACAACAGCTCTCCCCACTAAAAATCTAGCCAATAGCATCATAGGCTAATACTGATGAGTTTTATCATCTATGTATACTCTTCGAGATGAGTAACCTCATCATCGGGGGGAGGGTCCTTACAGAGGGGGCGGGTTAATGAAAAGGACATGGCAAGCACGCGGCGAGCCAAGTGGGGGGCGGAGAGAACAAGGTCCAGCCCACAACCCTCCCTTCTTGTACTCCTGGCCTGAATGAGAGGAAGAAGGAGAACGGGGAGAGATGTGATTGGACGAAACAGAGAGGAAAGACTTTTCTTCTACAGTATGTCTTCAATTAATTCCTTCTTCTTGAACTTTCGGAGCTTGGTTATTCTGTTGCATTGCTCTGCTTTCTTTGATCTTTTTGGACTCAAATCTGAAAGAAACTTGCATGATTGATTTAAAAAAATATATATATTATCTGTCAAACTGTGGAACAGGGTGGGATGATAGTTCCCTGATCATTTTGCTATGTTGAAAGAAATTCTCTCCTTTTTCTCTCTTTTGTTCCTAACTGGTCTGCAGGTAACAAAGTGTACCAGGGGGCTCCATAGACGATAGATACAATATGTGGATATTCTAAGCTGTTAAATAGATAGAAGTGTTTTATTTCTTGATTTGTGCTGCACTGTTGATCACTACCCTGGATTGCACTAAAAAAAGAACAGAAAACAGAGCTAAAGGAGTTGTGATGAGACAACCAACAGGAGAGAATTTCTCTTTTACAGAAACCTAATTTACTGTCATTATTAATAACAGAATACTAAGAGTATGTTTATTCCAACCGACTCCGATGACGATGACAGTACTGACAGTGGAGTGTGCGACGGAGATGTCAGTCGTGAATTTGTCATCTCTGTGTCCGGAGTTTACTCTGTGGGTGACACAGCCGCTCGGCCACTCGGCCCAGAACGCGTTACGTCCCTCGTCCGGGATTTACAGGACGTGCCTCCGCTGGCTGTCCCGACCTCAGCGAACCATAAAAAAAATAATAAAAAAAAAAACCCCGTCTGCAGAGAGCAGGGGTTCAGGACGCCACCTGTGCACGCTGCTCAATAGGCTCGAAAAGAGGACCCTGGTCTTCGCTTGTTACTAAGTGCACTCCTGAACTGTAGTGGCCAGGTTTTTGCCCTCAGATATTTTATACCCCGGGGGTTTTATGAGGTTAGTTTTTGTGTCAAAAAAAAACAAAAAAACAAAAAAAAACAAAAAAAGAAAACAAAACCGTTTTTCAGCTGTTGTTACCTGAAGTCAAACTGACACTTAAATTCAGGTTTCATCCATCTGTCTTTGTCTGCAGTTTAAGAAGGCAATTTAATAGTAGGATTTGGATAACCTCAGTTTTATAAACTCATGGGTAGTTTTTACCCCCAAAAAATGCTAGTTTTCCAGCTGATGTATTGTAGGTGCCGACGACCATTTTGAGAGGAGAATGTTGTTGTTTATGTTTATTGTTGTGCTGCTGTGCAGTTTTGGTCAAGCTTAACGGTGGGAAAATGTAATGCTCCGTAAATGTGAGGGCATTTGAGGCCATCTGTTGCATTTGCAACCTGAGCGTGTGATCTTCATGGAGAGACCTTAGATCTCTTTATTCCATTAACGTTGTTTCTGGTAGGAGGGTTTAAAATCTGGCCCTCACTGAGTTTCCCCGATCACTTGCAGAAGCTAGAGCGTACATGAAGCAAAGCTATTCCGTCCTACCTGCCTGTGTGGCTCTCTGCCACATAGACCCTGCTCAGGATACCACACACAGGCAGACAAAGTTATCTGGGGGAGGGTCTCTTGCCTTTTTCTACCTGCCGCCACTCCACCACACACACACACACACACACACACACACACACACTGTTCACCAACACTCTTTCCGCCTGTAGTTCCACCTGTACCTTCCAGCACATTTTACTTTCAAATTGCTCCATTTCAAATAGTTGCTTTTCCACTATTCAGGCTCTTTGACATTTTGATTCAAAATACCAGTGATCACATAACATCCAGAAATATAAAATTTCCTTGATATGTTCGAGCTGCACATTAAAAAAAAAAAAGTTAGATGCTACATGTGTGTATCTATGCAGATTAGCACGAACATGGTGTGTGTGCCCGTGTTTGTATACCATGTCCCGTGACCCTTCATCTGGCCCACACTGGACCCTTAGGGAACCCTCTGCTCAATGATCACAATGATGGTTGATGATAATATTGATGATGAATTTGATGCCCATAGGAAGATGAACCTACAGAGCCACAGTGCCTTCTGTGTTACATACTAAGCCCATCCCCCTCCACCTTTTTCTCTCACCCACTCTCTCTCTTTATCTATAAACAAACACACACATACACACACACACACACACATCACTGTCCCTCCTCGTGATGGAATCAATCACACTACGCCTTACCAAGCTCCTGTGCCCATGCTGTCTGAGTTACATAAAGGCAGGCAGGCACAGTAACGTAGTGGGAGAGATCCCAGTTTCTCCTGAAAGCAATGAAGGGAAGGGAAGGGAACAGCTCTGTCAGGGTGGGTGTCCATCTTGGCTCTATCTCTCTCTCTCTCTCTCTCTCTCTCTATCAGCAATGCTTCTTTCCATGGTGTGTATCTGATTTGGTTTCCCTTGTGTGTTCTGAGCTGAAGTTTAGGAGGTTTTCTCAGGTCTCAACAGGAAGGACAGGAAGGATTCTTTTGGCGTCCAGCTTCTGCATGGGTTCTGCTGTTATAGACTCTAGATGTTATAGACTCTTGGACTTTAATTTCCACCAGAAAAAAAAAACTGAGATGTTAGCAGATCTAAATAGTGGCTCCATTCTGGCTCCAGAAACAAAGTCAGTGGGTGACCAACAGGTTTTGCTTCCACCGATCCAAAATGGAGGTCATAACGCTGCAGTTTCTTTTTGAAACATCCCACTGAGGAAGATGCGCTGAGATTTACCTATGCTTGTTTGGGGTTAGATTTCCGATGCTCCAGTACTGCCTGCTCCCGCTTCAGGTTCTTCTTACGTGATTACGGTTAGGTGTTCATGCTGCCGTTAATGTGGTTGTCACGGCGACCCTGGGGGGGTCAGGGTCATAAAGGCGTTCACACAGACAGCACATTGACACTACTTCCGCCTTGTTTATGCTTTTCTTTGTTTGTTTGAATGCTTGTTTGGGTTCTTGACCTAGTTCATTCTTGTGTCCAACACAAATAAGGGCTCTCCTTCTAATGTCTGATTACCAGTGCTGCCAAAACTATAGTCTCCTGTAATGTAGCTCTGTCACAATAATGTGGCCTCCCTCTGTACAGAACAGCACTGCAGTATGCCTGTGTGTGTGTGTGTGCGTGTGTGTGTGTGTGTGTGTGTGTGTGTATGCATGCTAATGTATGGGAAAAGGGGAGGGAGGGATTGTGGGAGTTGTAGTTTTTCCTGAATGTGTGTATGAGCAAGAGACCCAGAGGCACAGCTATGGCCTGCACAGGCAGAAATCATGCCAAAAAAAAAACAAAAAAAAAACTACAATGCCATTCATTCCCAGAGGGATTTAGTCACACCGTCACCATGGCGTTGTCTCAAGCTCATAGACTGTTTGTTTGCTGGGTCAACAGTGTCATGCTCAGTATCACCACCTTACCCATACTGCCCCAATATCACGCAATACCCGTACTGCCCTAAGACATCATCCAACACAGGCACTGCCCCAATCTCTCCCATTATCCGCACTATCAAAAACACACATTACCCATACTGCCCTAATCACCAATTACCAAAACAGACCTAACCACTCATTACCCATACTGCTTCATTCTCACTCATTACCGAGAATGGCCTAATCTTACCACATAGCAGTGGAACAAAGGCAGCATTCACAATAACACACAGACCTGGGAGGAAAAGGGTCACTGCTATGAACCTGAAGCTGTTGTGTGTGCGTGTGTGTGTATGTGTGTGTGTGTGAGTGAGAGAGAGAGAGAGAGAGAGAGAGAGAGAGAGAGCATATGAGTTGGCATGTGTAAGTTAGCACGTCTCTGTGTGTGTGTATGTGAGTAAGAGAGAGAATGTGGACTAATGGAAATGCAGGCTGGATTTAGTGCCTTACGATGTGTAGCACTGCGTCATTCCCTTCACACTGTTCACCACCGCTCCACAATTATTCTGTATCACTCTCTCCATCACCCTCTGTCATTACCGAACACTCCTCCACCTACTGGCTCTGCTTTTCCTCTTTACATCCACCATATTCACCTTTCTCTCTTTCACCCAACCCATTTCTCTTCTTTCATCATCTTTGGTAACTCTCTTTCTCTTTCAACATCTCTCTCTATATCATCTTTTGTCTCTCTCTCTCTCTATCTCTGTCTCTCTCTCTCTGTCTCTCTCTCTCTCTCTCTCTCTCTCTCTCTCTCTCTCTGAGCATGTGGAGAAATGGTCATTGTTATCATGTGTTTGTCATCTCTGTACATGTATTCTCTGTAGTCTCTGGGTGGTTTATAAACTTCTGCAAAAGAGTCCGTGTCCATTTCTCTCTCGCCACAGGTCCTTCACCAGTGTTCTCTCACTCTTCTTCTCCAAACCTTGTGCCCATTCAGTTCAGTTCACCCATATTCCATTGAGTTCAGTTCTCCCATATTCCACTGAGTTCATTTCACCCATATTCCATTCCGAGAGGCAGGCTGCAGGAAGCAGTGCTACAATACACATCTGGGTGACTCCCAGTGCAAACTAGTGGAATTCTGCTTGGAATTCTAGAATTAAGTCCATAATAAAAGGAAAACCCATAAACTTTATACCTTTATATTTGTGAAGAAAAATGCCAGAAAGAAAGGAAAAGTCCCAGGAAAGAGCGATAAAGAGTTCTGATGGAATGATGGAGAAGAGAAGAGAGGAGAAATGATTACAAACAACAGAAAGTGGCATCTACACTGACTCAGTAGTAGTGTGATTCTTCACAGAACATCTCCAGTGCCAGGGTGTAAAGCTGTGTGGCTGTGTGTGTGAGTGTGTGTTTGCGCGTATGTGTGTGCATGTGTGTGTGTGTGTGTGGGTGAGTGGGTGCAGTGGTCCTCTTCAAAGGTATCGATCTGTTATTGTAGCACCCAAAACCCCTCCCAGAGTCTTTCCCATTAACCACTGTTTCCATAGTTACATGCGTACATCATCAACAGTAACCATTAGACGCAAAATAGGAAGTTCTAAGGGAAAAAAATTTAAAATGAAAAGCAGAAGAGTGTAATTCATGATTTGCATGTGCAATGTGCATGCCACTATGTGGGTTATCAAGTCAACTTCAGGAATTAAAAATATAAAAAAGAAAATAAAGAAAAATAGTATATATGTATAAATATATAAATATAGATAGATGTTTTTAAGAGCGATGTGTTCCTTTTTCTTCTATTTTTAAAAACAAAAAATTAAAAAAGGACAAAAAAAGAGCACCAAAAGATGGGAAAAAAGACATGATATGAAAGGATGTTTGTTTCTGTTCCCAACTGACCACTGAGAACTGCAAGTAAGATACCACCTGCAACATGCTGTCTGAACAATAAAGATATTAATTAAATAATTTTAAAAAAAAGGTAAAATAGAGAAAATAAATGGTCCTCCTATGGGGTCTTGCACTGCTGACTGAATAAAGTAAAAAATACAACAACAAAAAAACAAAATAGTAAAAAAAAAACATGCTCTGTTTGCTGGTGTTTCGCTATGAAAGCAGAGGCTCAGTCTGATGTTCCCCGTTTGTTCTGGTTATGAAAAAGTCCCCCTTTTCTCTCTCTCTGTCCCTGGTTCTCTCAGTACTGTTTCTACCAGTGCATTTTGTAACTCTGAACAGATCTCTCCTGACAGGCCCAGAATAAAACTCTGAGAGAATGCATTCTACACTCCACTTGTCCGTGTCTTTGTCTGCTCGATTGAAAACCGTGTGTGCATGTTGTGATGGTTCATCTAACCCACACAGACTCTACTCTCTGTAATGGCCAATCTCTCATACATCCACACACACACACACACGTACACTCACACGCACTCACAGACTCACACGTGCACTTTCTCACCACTCTTTCTGTTTACTCTGCCCGCGTGATTATGAACAGGAAGGACTTGGAGCACAGAAGGTCATAGTTCCCTGTTCATGAAGGTCAGCTCCTTGTTCATTCCAGCTGTCCCAAAGAGGAAGGAGGAGTGTTTCATACCTGAAGAAACACCTCACCAACTCACCTCTGTCTGATCAGGCTTTTGTTAGTGAGAATTTTCAGTTTTACTGTTTGGAGCATCTGTAGTAACTGGTTACAATGTAATTACAGACAGAAGGAGGTCAGGTAGGTGTATCTTTTTAAATAGTGTAGATTCAAGTTGAGACCAACCAATACATCCAAATTCCAGTTCATTTCCGTCACCTGAAATACCATGTTTTCTGCAGCCCTTCACTAGTGCTGGATATAGTCATAGGCCAATGACAATAACTATATGAACTTAGTCATATCAATTAGTCATATCAACTAGTCTAACACATCCGCAACACTGGACTGGAACGTTCCCAGCTGGCCGCAGATGGCATGCAGATGGTCCACTGTGGTCATGGAGGGGACGTTTCTACACACGTTCCTCTCTGAAGAAAAGAGAACCAATGGCTGGAGGACTATCACCTCGCTGCCACCTGGACTGGGCATCAGAGAGCACCACCCATGACCCCAACATAACCACCCACCCAGGAGGTTGGCTCTCCTCATATCTATGGATGTGTTCCTCTGTCTCTTCACCTTCACACCTTCCACTCTCCCACATACTCTTCCTGTGTCTTACTCATTCAGTGACAGGCAAACACAGACACGCACATGATTCACACATGCTGAGATACACTTAGGCAGAGGAGTGAATCAATTAGGCAATTTCCTGCCTGTCTTTCAGCCGATACTCTGTCGAGAGCGATTTTACTCCTCTAAACGATTTGCAGTGAATTCCAGTGTGACGTGCCTATAAATTTAGATCTGTATGTCCTGTGACAGACGCACCTGAACAGTGGCAGGGAAAGGTCTTTGAATGTCTTGACACACATTTATTCTAATATTTTCTAAAGATAAATCTAATCATTCCAGAAAGAAAGTTAGAATAACTGGATATGTGTCAGTGGTAATCACAACACCACATCACGCGCAAACACTGACATGTTACAGTAAAGCAGTTTAAATTGTGTGTGTGTGTAAGAGAGAGAGACACACACACATGAGATAAGGTAAGGAAACATGTTCAGACTTGTCTCTCTGACTAATCAGGTGTATTCACACCTTAATTGTGGTTAACATAGAATTTTTTTGAGTCAGAGTAAGGAAGAAGAGAGATTGGACCAGCGGCATCAACCCCTTTCATCAACCAGAGGACTGCTCAACCTGACCTAACGCCCATCAAACTCACAAACCTGCTTGTCAATCCAGTGACAAGACAGCTCACACACTGCCATCACTGGTGGAAGGAGTCCATCAGATGAGTATTAAAGATTTTCTGTGGAATATCATCAGAATCTGAAACTTAGAATGTTTATTTATTTAGTTTATGCCAAATGAAGTACACCCTGAACAAAACTGTTTTGGAATATTTTACTTGTGCCCTACTTCAAAAGATAAATATTACACAACTGTCTTGTTATTAATATTTTCGGTAATTTAATGTTTTACATTTTAAAACAATAATTTATAGACAAATCTCAATGCAAATGACCATTTATTTATTTATTCTATGTATCTTTAATGGAAACAAAAGTTAAACAACTTAGCAAAATTAAGTTCAAAATGTTACAGTTGTATTAGCAGTGCTTTCGCCACAAGACTCGCCACAAGAACCTTTTTGGCAAAGTCACTATCCCAAAGAACGGTGTCCCAGAAAGTCCAAGAAGATAAAGAAAAACTTTTACAGTCAATTACAGCGGTCTTCTTTACTGAGGGCTCTTCGTTCTCTAGAAAGGTCCGGTTTGCGAGCGTGCGTGTGTGTGGGCCACAGCAAACAGCCGCGTCGTCAGAATAATCTGACTCATCCGGAACAATGGACGGATTCCGGCGAATGAGTAACGACTTCTCGGCACGTTCTTGCCCATTTTACACACGGGTTTCATCACAACTGTCCTCTCTGTATGCTCACGGCGAACTCAGTCGGACAGTTACCGGCGTGGTATGCTCCCTGCGTACCTTGTATGCTTTCACAACCGGTCAGTGGACGTCTTTCCACGTAGGCACTATGTTCACGTGCCAGTAGATTCACAAAACCATCCCCAAGGCTTCACGTTCAGTATGCGGCGATGGCACAGTTTGTTGGCAGAGTTGACAAGGTGTCGACAGGGCGCCAGCAGCAAATCGTTCTGAGCGGCGCTCCGTGAACGCACCGCTTCTCCTCGTCCGTCTCTAGTCTCGCCTTCTTTAAAGGCAGAAAGTCCGGCTCAACCACCGCTTTACCGGGGCGCTTCCTGGAATCTCGCACAGGTTTAACGCAGACAAAGTTCTCCTTGTCCTCCTCCCCGTTTCTCTCAGCTCGCTCTCGGGATTCCACTGCGACCTTAATGGAACCAGCTTCAGGGGCCGATGTCACGGAGGTGTCGGTTACCGGGGTTAAGTCTTCACTTATATCCATGCGTTCCTCGCTCGCCGGTTCCTGGGCAACCCGAACGACCTGCTCCTCGGTGTTCAGCGCCAGAGCGGAGTGGTAGATGTCTCTTGCGGATTTTATTACCAAGGAAAGCAAAAGACTCCGGTGAAGCCGTAGCCCACCGCGCTGTGTTCTGGATGTGTATAGCTTACTTATCGACACTGCCATAATCCTTTTTGCCTCGGCTTTCACATCCATTGTTCCCTTATACACAAAAGCTCACAGTCAGCTTGTTGTGATCTTTGGTTTCTTTTTGGTTCTTTTGGTTTCGTCTGCTCTTGACTTATGTTCCACTACTTCTCCGCTAAAACGCGTTACAACAACTTTTCTCAAGACAGGGCGGTGTTTTATTACAGCTCTGCTGACGTAACCAATTTCCATTTCTTGCAGTGCGTATAAACACGCCCCTACCCGCCTCGTCAGCCTCACTGTTACTATATCACACCCTTCGGTATTATCCCTCAATACAGAGAAGCGTCATCGAAGAATTTTTGTAGTTTTTAGCCAGATACATTTAATTGACCTTCTGATACACATGCAGTTAGTTTTCATGAAACCTAAACTTAAATGTAGACGAACAAAATGGTCGGGAAACTTAATTTGGAAATGCACCATATTCAATTACAGATTACTTTTATATCATTAAAACTGTAATCACCCATGTGGCCTGATGAGATTAATTTACAGAGTCACATCTTTTTTGTCAACGAGGGTAAGAGGATTCCTAACAGTTACTGTTTCACTTCCTCGTCATGAAATCATAAAATGTCTTTTTCCCCCACTTACTTCGCTCTTTCTCTGTAACCTTTCTTTATGGCGAGGGGTGAAGAGAAATTTCACCCCTGGTTGTCAAACTATTGGAAAGTGCGTATTCATTTTTCTCTCTCTTTTTTATCCTGCCCGACGTCGTTTTTTATTCCATATATGGTACATCCGTCGGGTACCTGGAACGCGCAGTGGAAAAGCCGTGACGCGAAAACGCCAGTTTCGCGCAGCACCGCCACTGGCAGTTGTGATGTCGTCACTGAAGTTCCATATATGGAGTTGTCAGCGGTGCAGCGCTTTCTGTCTTCAGCTTCTTGTGGTCGCGAGTCCTCGCGTTACTAGGCAGCAAAGTGATTTAGGTCATAAGCAGGTGTCACTCACCTAAGCTCGAACAGAAACAGAATGACGTCGTTTCTATTTATAGTAAGCAGGAAATATATATTTTTTCTCTAAATACCGTACTAGTGTATAGTGCAATAAGGCAATGGCATGTGACATGGCACATTTCCAGAATGTTCTGTTTAATCACATACATATTTTAACCACACAAACAGAGTAATATGGACTGAATGTTTTTGTCTTGTAGCTACTATCCAGGGTGGATAGGTCTGTATAATCCCATCCAGAGAGGAAAAGAGAGAAAGAGGAGCCAACTAGAGAAACATTCTCAGTGTAATAATGCCTTATTAGCACCATACACATAGCTCAGTCTTTCTCAACACAACGATGCACCAGATAGTAAAATTATTTTCCAGTCACAGCTCACAAAACTAGCATTCTAGTCTTAAGTGTGTGTCAAACACAGTGTGAATGTGTACATTTGTGTGTGTCAACTGGAAGTACAGAGTGTGAGTGTCAGAAAAAGGCAAGTCACAGGAAGGAAGATCTGAGATGGATTTGGGATTAGTGAAGAGGGGGCGGGGGGAGACAAGGTAGCCATGACTCCACATGTTCAGATAGACACAATGCAACCCATATTGCACATGTTCTTACCAACTCAAGATTTTACACAGTTATTCTCTTACATGTTCATGCCTTTAAACGCACTCATGCCCGTACACACTCATGCTTTTACACGCTCATGCCCGTACACACTCATGCTTTTACACGCTCATGCCCGTACACACTCATGCTTTTACACGCTCATGCCCGTAC
>JAOYMR010000019.1:1924096-1934491 GCA_025802075.1 Tenebrosternarchus preto | reverse complement strand
CCCCCGGCCCCCCACACAACCCCGCCCCCCCCCCCGGGGGGGGCGGCCCCCCCGGGGGGGGGGGGCGCCCTTGTTGACATCAGTAAACATTACTGCATCAGATTTCAAAAAAGCAATTTCTGGGGGCTTAATACCTCATGCTGCAAATGCACAACTAACAATCAAACTTCTTTAGTGTTTTTATGTATAATGTACAGTTTACATTATATATTGATTTTTATAGTGTATTGTACATATGTATATTGATATTTATAGTGATGAAATAAAAACACCTGCAAGAACCTTGGAACCACACCAGAGACTCTCTCTATAGCCATGGTGATAGAACCCCCTGGCCCCATTGTGAGGTAATGAGCTACCACGTTCCACATTCTAAACACACCCTTCCATCAGGAAGTCCACATGTGACAAGCCTAATACCTTTACAGGGCCTTGGGACCAGGGAACCATGGCAGAGGGCTGAGGAGGTAGATCTACACACCTGCCCACGGTGTGTGTGTGTGTGTGAGTAAGCACGTCAGTTTGTCTCTGGTGGGCCAGGTCACTGACGGAGCTGAGCAGTAGAAGAGGTCGTGACCCCGGAGGGGCCTAGAGGTCGCTGGTAGCAGATTGGAGCAGAACAAGTGCAGAATGCAGCACAGGGAGGGGAGGCAAGATTAGATGGATAGATAATACACACATGGGGATGAAGGAGGAAGTTTCCTGATGCATAATATATAATTAGTAAATTATTATG
Organism: Tenebrosternarchus preto; assembly: GCA_025802075.1. Lineage (NCBI taxonomy): Eukaryota > Metazoa > Chordata > Actinopteri > Gymnotiformes > Apteronotidae > Tenebrosternarchus > Tenebrosternarchus preto. The sequence goes on along the minus strand of JAOYMR010000019.1, from coordinate 1,933,755 downwards.
CATTGTTATCCATATTGACATTGCTATTTGCTACGATGTTCACCCATATTATGTAAGAGTGTCCTGCTCTGACCCTCCTCTCCCTCCCTTTCAGCCCCACTGATTAGAGAGATTCATTAAACATCTTTTGGCCACTCCCACACTCCACCCATGATGAAGGGGAGTGATCTGAACACTACTAAAGACAAAAAAAAAAACAAAAAACACAACCCTGGAATTAAGACAGAAGTAAAAAAAAACATGTTTTATAAGCAAAAGATTCCATGGTGCTTGCAGCCACCCTCTCAGAATATGTATGTGTGTGTGAGAGAGAGAGTAGTTGAGAGGGAGTGGAAGGTCCAACATTACTGGCTCAGCGTGTACATCCTACGACAAAGGTGCTTTACAGGGTAAGGATTACAAAAGAAAAAAACAACTCCCCTTTTTCGTATTTCTTGTTCTTATTCTCTCTTTCTCTCTTTGTGAGGAGCAATAATATAACCAGAGATCAACTAAGCCACACAGACTAGCACATCTTCCCCATACCCCACCCTCTGTTAGGCCCTTTCATGAAGAAAAAGCTCAGAAAACAAATACACCAAATCCACAATTAAAGTGTCAAATACTGAGAGACGTGCTCTCTATTAAGGCCAAAATCAGAAATTTCAGTATTTCCACATCAGTTCTGAACACTGCTGTGTAACATTGCTTTGGGTCCCATCTGATTTGATTGTAAATACTGACAAACGTCAGTAGAAATGCAATTTGTCAAAGTAGCTCAAAAAAGTGTAAAATTTGCTTACTTTAAAATCACTATTTGGCAGCCTTTATAAAATGCAAAATCATCACCTAGAGTGGTTCAATTTGTTTGGTAAAGCAAGGATATTTGTTTAAAAAAACAGAAAACAATTTTTAAAGGTACAATCAAGCTGCGTTTTTTATTCCTATGAACGTGCTGCCCCCTTCTGGTCAGGAATGGATATTGATTGCGTCATATGACACCTCTATCTAAAAAGCAGCCGTTATGAAGCTCTACGGCAGGTGGCCGACTCACTCAGCAACCGTTTGTCCGCCATCATTACTCTGATCCACGACAGACAAGAGGCGAACGTAACTCAGTTCCAAAGGGTCCTCGGACATCAAAAAGAGAAGCAAAACTGCACTTTAAAACCACATGAGAGCAATTCAGTGCATTAGCGCCGTTTTCTCTCCTACCCTCCCGCTCTTTCCCACGCTTGTCTCTCGCGCCGCAACGCAACGCCCCCCCGTCAGTCATGAACAATGCCAAAAGAGCACGCGTTTCTCTCTGGAAACCTGTGTACTTCATTACTCACCCTCTCTCTCGCGCGCGCATTATATATATATATATATATATATATATATAATGAGATATATAATCATGTTTGTTTGTTTCTTCTCTAGAGAGATTTGCACTATTTTTGTTCTTTATTTAATTTCTTTTAAGAATGCTGTTCATTATGCTACTGCAGTCCTGTCTAATAGGTTTATTATGATCCGCCACTTAACCTGCCACTCATATACACACTGAGAATGTGAGCTGTGGGTATCATACATACACACACTACACTCCTACACACACACATGCATGCACACACACAAACTCAATCTTATCGATATCTACATCAAAAAGAGCCAAAATCATGGTCCATGCCAGTGTAGCCAGACACAATGGTAGGAATGTGGTCTGCTCTCTTCTCTCTCCCCATCTCACAGGGACATTCCAGCAAACACACACACAGACGAACGCACACACAGACTTTGTGGAAGCTTGTGTTCTGACACTTTAATCTGCACGTCCTGAAGCTGCCCAAATTTGCGATATAAAGTGAAAATTAAATTGAAACCAAATTGAGGAAGCTAAATAAAATTTGGACTACAGTGAGATCTGTTCATTCAGTTAGAGAGTGGAGACCGCTTCTCCAGCTGTGTCTGTGTGTGATTATTTATGTGTGCCTGTGTTTGGGTTTGTGTGTGGATGTGCACATATGAATCCGTCTTCTATCTAAACCCCTCCCTCTGGTTTCACTGGAACTGTATGTCTCTCCCAGTGAGTCAGACAAAAACAAACACAGCTCATCTCCAGCGCACACACACACGCCACACCTCCACCCACACTCTTGCAGACATGCATGCACAAAAGCCAGACATATACACACACACAATCATTCATCTTATAGAACCCAGCACACCCTCCTCCTCCAGACACACATTAAAATGCAAGCACACACCCACACACACAACCCCACAGTGTGCCGCTGACACACAGTTATATGGATCTCTTTAACACACGTCTCTGTAATGGCGGCCACAAAAGAAAGAAACAAGAAAACCGGCACGTATGCATTCACACAAACCCAGCCATCTTATCTCCATTTCTCACTTTCTCCTTCTACTCTAAGCACTGGCTGTTTTTCATCTGTCCAAACGGAAAGCTGATTTAAACTAATGTGTGAATTTCTTCTCTTCTCACTCTTTTTCTGGGATTATATCCACCTTGGATTATATATCTATGGGTCGTACCATTTGGCCAAGGGGTGGTAAACCTACTGTCCAATTCTCCACCCCTTGTGCATTTTCTTTAGTTGAAAAGGTCTCAGAAAATTAGATCTATTTTTTTTCTTTTATAAAACTCTGTACTATTTCCTTAAAAAATTGTGAAGTCTTATAAAAGGTATAAACAAAAGGACACTTAAAAAAAGGAAACAAAATCTTGTCAGACAGTTTGCTCAGGATATTTTTCAGTTTTGCTGTTAAGGCTCTGTGTGCTGTTCTCAGGTCAGTTCCACCCTAACTCCTCCCATGCAGCGACCGTCAGTGCTGTGGAGGACATGCCACTCTAAGGTGGTGCATTCCTGGGCCTGCTCCCTCTCTCCCAGCCTTAGATCAGGAGTCTGCTCCAGCTGCCCAACCGGCCGGAGGTCGTAACCACTGACAAACTGGCCTCAGATCAGTAGAGTGAGCTAAATTTACCCACGCTTGCATTTTCACAGGTATACAGCTGGCCATCACGTTATGCTCCTGTGACTGGTCCACTGCAGCAGGCCCACATACATCCCTTCATACATCCTTGCATCACAGGACATGTTCCGTACCAGCTCCAAGGTGAATGCACATGGCTCACAAGGCTCTGGGAAATCGCTGATCAGATCCACTCATTATGGATCGAGACTGTGGGAATGTTTGGGGAACACGTGACCCTGTACGAATCAGGATTGTACTTCTCCAAACTCAGTTCACCTTCTACATACCTCTGCTGACACACACACACACAGAAAAGACTGATTACGAATTTCTTTCGGATTAGACTTTGGACTGAAAATCCAGGTAACAGCATCATCTCTATTTGTCCATAACGAAGGTTCTAGAACAAACACACTTTATCGTTCCCGTTTCGAAAAGGACAAACACCAAAATATCACTTACCCCTTTATCAATCACAATCCACAATCCATTACACAAATAAAAGCAACTGTAAAAAAAACTATATATAAAAATGCAAAAGATGAAACAGAAAAGGAAAGAAAAAAAATGGTATGAGGGTTGTTGTTTTTGTTGGGGGGGGGGGGGGGGGGTGCTCTCATTGTTGCTATCTGACAGCTCACTTGTTTAACAAAGTCCCAAGGCAGGTGAGCTAACAGAACCTTCTGGACACATACATTCACGATGGAGACAGTGTTTTCAGACTGCTAAAGTGCTTCCTGCCTTGTTGGCTTGCCTCACAACTCCTCACATATGCACATGTCCCACCCGTTTGTGGAATTCGTTTTTTTGTGGCATAGAGGGCACGGTCCTAGGTGGAGCCTGTACATGACGTTCAGCATGGTTAATAACTCAATACTAGGACGAAAAAAAAATCCGCAACAGAGCAGGGAGAGATATCCGGAGAATTTATGCACAGCCTTCCAAAAGCTCTCTAGTCCTTGAACCCATTTGTACCTTCCCTCCCTCGCCAGTCTAAGACAGCAGCGCATGTGGTTGGTGTCTGCCATTGCAGGAAAAGATGGAGTAATGGAAGAAAGGAAGTAGAGCAATACGCAGCATCAGTATGGCGACCGTACTCACTAAAACACACCTTCCACACCTTGCAGCCCCTCGGCAGACGAATGGGCAGCGTCGTGGCCCATTCCGCCCTCCAAAGTGGGCGTGTCAAACGCAGGATCCGCCCCCAGGGTGTCGGTGTCACCCTTGGCAGCATCCGGGAAGAAGCTGGCGTAGGCGTCATTCTCAGCCATCAAGAGCTTCAGCTTGGGAATCCAGCTCTTCCTGACAACGCGGCGTGCGTTCGTGCACATGTCTGCAGCAATCGCATTCATCTCGCTCTCCTTGAAATGCGGTGCAAAGTTCTGGCAGTAAACTGTAGAAAGAAAGTGGATAAACACTGATTAGCCCGACCGACTTGCTTACTTGTTTGTTTGTTTGTTTAAGAACCCAGTTTTCTCAAAATGTTGATCACTTTCAATTCCATCCACTGGCTAATTATCCAACCAACATATCAACAAGCTGAGATGGTGAAGGTCCTTCCTCTGAATCACGTGTTGCCAGGCAGCTGCAACATTTTGATGCTGAATGCAAGCCTCCTCATCTACGCCTACACTGGCAAACAGATGCTCGGATTGGTCAGAGCAGTGCTGAGTGATGAGGTGGAGGGAGAAGCCATCCAACCCACCCAGATCTCTTGGGACTCCCGGCCAGGGACGGCCATCGATGGCACTAGCATGTAGACCCCTAAGCTCCTTGGGAGTAGCCTTTGTACATGAAATATCACTTCAAATAATTTCTTCACCCAAAACGTCTCTACCAGAGTCGATGTCAGAAAAAAATATCAGGTAAACAGTTGCTGTATTTATATACACACCATCCAGGCACAGATATAAATATGGAATTCTCATACATGGATGCATTTGTGTTGCTCTAACTGGGCGGGGCCAACTCACACTTGACTGCATGCAGTACACGGCTGTCTAGAGGTTTGCGGTTTGGGTCATTGGTGGAGGACCGAATGCCTGTTCCACAGCTGTTAGCCAGAGTACTCCTACAAGAAAGAAGAGGTATAGAGAGAAGCATGAGAGGAGATGGGATACACTCTCAAATGGCCACTGTGGTGGTGTCAAACATCAAGCCTTTAGGAATCCACTGGGCAAATGTAACGGCGTCAAGACGCCTTGGTCCGGTTTTGCCGTACCGGTCGAAGAAAGCGGCGAGGAGGCGACGGAGGAGGACTTTGTGGCGCGTGCCAGCGCTGACGTGGCAGTTCATGAGCTGGGCGCGGGAGATGAAGACACTGGTGCCCGTCACAAGCTCCAGCTTCTCCACCGGGTCACCCTCCTCGTACAGCCTGGGGTGGCAGCGGTTCCCGATCTGCGAGATCAACTCCGTGGGGAGAGAGGTGAGATCCTGGCGCACTCTGACCCCTCTGCCCCTCGACTCTACGGTCAGGTGGTCAGGCAGGGAGTCTACTCGTTCTCCAGCTGGAGTGGAAAAAAACAGACAGACTTTTAGTTTCTCACATTAGCCTCCCCAGGATGGGTGAAATGTTTCATTGTGACGTGCTTTAATCACAAAAAAAAAAAGACACTGCCTCATGATGTCAGTGTTTAATATGGACTATAAACTGAAACTGTGGAGCACTTTATGGATTTCATCAGAACCCAATCCTAGGTTCTCTTCCCCTGTTTTGCTCTATTTATGTTATGTATAATAAACTCATAAAACAATAGTTATGGAGTTCCGCAGGGCTCAATCTTAGCTCCCTTTCAGATATGTACTACTTATTGTTTTATTAGAATTGACTGGATTAATCATATTATACCAGTTGAGTATTGTTAAGAGCATATGTCCTGTTTGGTTCCCTTACCTGCAGCCCCCATGTTAAGCATGCTGTACATTGTGTACATATTACAGATCTGCCTGTACTGCTCTTCAGCTGTTTCATCCGTTAGCTCCTCCTCTTCCTCATCATCATGATAAGAGATGGGTGAGTCACTGGTGTATATACTAAGGTTGCCTGGGCTCGTGCCTTCTGGAGTGCCTCCACCACTGTCCCCACCTCCACCACTGCTGATGTTGTTGTTGTTGTTGTTATTGTTGTTGTTAGCAGCAGTGCTACCCAAGACTGCTGCAGCTTGAGGCGGTGCAGGTCCTCTTGCTGCTTCCTGTGAGAAACGTGCTGCCTTCCTCATCCCTCCTCCTCCTCCTCCTCCTCCCCCTGATCCCCCTCCCCCCTCCCTGCTGCCCCCCTCCCAAAGGAGCTTTGCCACAGGGGTGCAAACAACAGAATCTGGAGAACCTTCCTGCTGTGGCTGCTGTTGGGGTGTCTGCTCCGTTTTCACCCTTGACACCAGCGGAAGCGGTGTGAGACAGGAGGCGGGGCGTCCCGCTGCCGTTGCCACCACTCCCCCTCCCGCAGCCCCGCCCGCGGTCTGAGTCACGGGGCTCTGGGGTTCCGAGGATGGAGTCTCTTCTGTGTGCAGACCCTGCGAGTCACAGCTGGGGGAGCTGACCTTGAGGAAGAACTCGGTACCCTTCTCCATGATCTGCTGGATCTGCAGGAACCCAGCTGTGTACATGAGCAGGAACTGATCGCCCACGTTCATACTGAGCCTCCCCGTGTAGCAGAAGGCCAGGATCTGCTGGAAGCTCTGTGGCTGCACGGCTGGTGGCAGCTCCACCACCGAGGTCTTCCCGCCCGAGTTGAAGAGGTCACGGAAGTACGAGCTGCTGGCTGCCAACACAGCACGGTGTGCCTTGAAAGCATGGCCCTTCACCACGACAGACACATCGCAGTACAGGCCCTGCAACCGCTGCTCGTTCAGACACTCCAGAACGCTGTTGCCAAAGTTGGGAATGGCCATGTGGAGAGTCTGAGCCATGTCGCTATGCCCAGCAGCAAAGGGTCTGCAAAGAGCACACACACACACACACACACACACACACGTTTTACAGGATGTCAACCCATAACCACTACACACATGGTCTGAACAAGCACAGTTTCCAAACTGCAGACTGAGTGGAAGGAGGAGGTTCAGTAGTTGAAGATGAGCAGATCGTAATGCAGTTAATCATTAAGATTCAAAACAGGAAGAGCTGAATCAGCCCCATAGCTGCACAAGAATCAGCTCTCAATCTGTAAACATTCCAACATAAGAGTCAACAATGAATATGTTCATAAAAACATTGGACAAATTCATCAAAAAAAACTTTGTTTTGCCGTACCAAAAGCTTGCCTGCGGTGCAACCATAAAATAATATTATTGTCTAGGTTTTACAAACTAATGTGTAATAACTCAAAAATCTCAAGCACTCAATTAAGTGCAACCCTTAAGTGATGACTGAACCAGTTGTTCTGGTACAAGCCAAACTGTGAAGCATTTTACCTGTTCAGGATCTGAATCTGAGGTCCTGGTAACTGCAATAAACTCACTACAGTATGTGCATCTCATAAACAGCACCGCATCCTTGACCTGAACTACCACTACAGAGGAAAGTACAAAATATTTTATCACGTGTGTTTACATGAGGTTAAACTATCTGCATAATTACTTTATGATTCAGATTTACCTCCACCTATCAGCTACAACTGTATCACAGTACAGTTTTTACTGATCATGGAGGTAAAAAAAAAAAAAATAAGCAAAGAAATATCTTAAGAACCTGATTATTTGACAGAATTAACTGACTTTTGGTTAGAAAACTATGTATTAATGTATGAACATTTACAGAAGACACCTAGTTCTGAGCCTATTTTGAGCATGGTCTCACAAATTGATAAAAATGTTTATCGAAACAGCCTGAGCTGTGTCAAAAAACCTAGTTGTCAGATTCTGATCCATTTGTGATACAAACATCAAATTATGCCCACAGTCAAGCAATACAGGCTGACTAAAAATCCAGGCAGGACTACAAATTGATTTCTATATTAACAACCTGACATAGAAACTACCTCAAATAAATCAACAATCATTTGTATCTGTATTTTATACGTTATCCATTGTGTCAAATGAGATTCGTGAGCTTCGTACCCCAAGTACCACCCAAGTGTACCACCCACGCACCATACTTAACCTCTCCACCCAAGCATCAGCAGGGTCAATTGGGTTAAACATATTCGTCTGATCCTCAGTGCCCCCACACATATCCTCCTACTACGCTCAACGGCAGGACCCGGATATTGCGCTCGAGTTAGTGTTAGAGCGGAGGACAAAGTGATGGATAAATTTGAAGCAAGTCTACCCAATGGATTTTTTTTATAGTACTATAAAAAAAGCCCCAAATAAACAGCCTTCATGTTACTAAAACTGAAAGTTATTTGTGAACGTCTAGCCTATTTCTGAAATGCCTCCTAACGCCTTTCTAGTTCCTGGTTTGAAGGGTTAACAGTAGCTCCCAGCGATTAGCAAGCGATTAGCAGACATTTGTACATGTTACTTTTAAATTAACAAATCAGCATCAAGAATCTATGTAGCTTCTTGTGTCTTGACATCGAAATTTTTCAACGACATTTCGGCTGTATTAATCTACATTAATCGTTATTTTTCCGCAATAACGGCAACGTGCTTTTCTTTTTCCCCAAGGAACTAGTAATTTTTTTTTTTTACAAAAATATCAAATCACTAAATATAATACAATTTCGTATTTCCCGTAAAGGGATCAACTGTAACTGCCTATTCACTATCACACGCGCCAGCGTCCTGGGGAAGCCTACGGTAGGCGGCAAATCAGTGCCCCGCCGTGTGCCAGTGTGCCGTGCCCGGCAGGACACGAGCTTTCGGCTGGCACGGGCCGGGGAGTAACGGAAAAGAAAAACTATACCGTAATGTCAAATTTCTTCCTTTGTTGCGGCAGTCAAATCCACTGCACGACACCCACAAGAATTCTGTCACAAAAATAGTCCAACAAATAAATTATTTAGGATTCCACATCCGCCGCTATCGCCCCCTCCGTGCCAGTGCAATGCGATGTCGGCTTGAGTTACATTCTACGGCCTACACATGGGATATCAACGCTGTAGGCTACTCAAAAAATTGGGTTCGTCTAACAGCAGAGCCCATGAATACTATTCTAACGTATTTATCCTTTTGTAGACTTACACACCGGACAGTCGCCGACTTCAAATTGAATATTTTGCAGAAATCTTAAAAAGAAAAAACAAAACTTAAAACTCTAATTTCACACAATGTATTCAGTTTAAGTCTATTCCATTTTTGGAGGGGAGGAGCGTCCCCTTACTCCTTTCCCCCCTCGACATCAACAGGTCATCCCGGGACAGATGCCGCAACTGGAGGTGAGCCAGACTGAACTAGCGCTGCAAAACGGAGAAAAGGGGTGGAGGGGAGTCCTGTCGCGAGCACTATTAACCCACTTGACGGCTAAGCGTAACGATAAGCATCACCTAATCTTATTTTTACAATTCAACAATAGTTTAACAAGCATTTATATATTTTAATTCATTTTTAAAACAACTATTTTCAACTAGAATTAGTTACCAAAAGACATATTAAAGCGAAATTAAGCCAGAGTGAGCTGCACTGTGAAGTCAGTGAAGTGGTTAAAGTTTTGTTGTTGCGGTTCCTAGAGCCCATCCTCCATGCGGCTATAGCACACCTTCCGAAAAACAATACCACCCCCACCCCACCCCCCAAAACCTTTCCCACCACACCCCC
>JAOYMR010000019.1:1912661-1924021 GCA_025802075.1 Tenebrosternarchus preto | reverse complement strand
AAAACCTTTCCCACCACACCCCCCACCCCCAGATTAAACGCTAAAGGAATCTACTTCAGAGCTTACCCCTGTCCTACGCTTACCCCTGTCCTCCGTGACCCCGACTAACCAGAGTGAACCGGGAAACACTTGCGTCCTCGCCGTAATCTGCTGGAAAGTGTTTCAATGGAGGAGTCAGAAGGTTTCTCTCCCTCGCTCTCGCTACAGGCAGCCATTCATTGTGAACACAGGCGAGATGCCGAGCGCAGAGTTATCGAGGGTACATACTTTCCCAGGGGGACGAGGAGCGCAGAGCCACCGATCACACAGACAGACAAACAGACGCCTCTTCGACTAACCTCTCCCGCGTAAAGCACCTATCAGCACTAGGCCAGTCACTCTCCTCTCCGTGGAATCCCCTCCTGCCCACCTAGAGGTCGACGTACGAATAGGGACTACGGAAGCTGTCCGTCCCTGGCTTTCGAGTAAACGCCTGCGGCGCCAATTGCGACGATGCTGAGAAAGCGGAGTATTTGCGCGCGTCTAGGCTCCAGCAGGTGAGCCCACTAGTGTATGAGTGGCACGCGCACTGAATGCCACCTCAGCTCAGCGTAAGCGTAAAAGAAGAGGACGTGATATATTTAGGACCTAAAAATCCTTTCTGGCCGTTTGCCCCTTTTTGTGTGTTTAAATGGGTCCTTTTGATAACATAATTTCACAGGTGAAGTACTCAAGTTTTAATACTGACTAGTCATCTAACCACTTCCGCATTAAAATAATATAAAATACAATGTTCAACACCGTACTAAATGTATATTTTCCTCGTAGTTTTGAGAAACGCATACATCAGTAAAATAATTATTTGTTCAGGTAAGAATGGTGTCATTTATATGTCAACCCTACATCGTACCATGAGGTAAAAGCACCTCACCTTTGATGAAAATATCGAATATTTCAAAAACTATACAGGAATATTTTGTTAAACCAATTAAATTATTTAAGTTCTTATGTAGTTATTTTTATCAAATAAATAAATTGACTGAACTGTCTACTGCTTGTTTACATTTGTTTGCTTTTAACATAGTATAGACACTTTGTGCATTTCCACTCAAAAAAACCATCCATTTATTTATTGTCTGGTGTACGAAACGAGTTCGTGAATGACCTCTTTTGTCCTGCGTGTCCTTACATTACACCACATTCTATACATTACAGCTTGTGCGGCTGCGCGTTCATATACGTGGTTTCCAAGCGCTTTGTATTTTGTACTTAGAGGGGTTCCGTAGCTGCTGAATAACTGCAACTTCTACCCATGTGATTGCAGTGCATTGCACCCACCTGTGAGAAAAGATCTCGTGGCTTACGTTCATCTGAGGTTAGCTAATACGTATTTTGCCCGGTAAGTAGTTAGCTGACTTCTTTTCATACTGGTCGCTGGCTGTTTTAAGATAGTTTGAGGTCACGGTGGATGTTTTCAACGGATTTTAGCCACTAAGCTAACGACATATTACCTAGCCAGCTAGCTGACGAGCCAGTGACTTAGTTGGCTTGTTAGCTAATTAGCTACACAAGTGGTGTGACCTAGATATCGGTGTGATGTTGGTGACGGTTCATTTGCTAGCTAACTTTGCATGGAAGGGATAGTTCTGATGCAAATAATATATCTCACGTGTTGGGAGGACTCAGGCTGCATGTTAACTCTTTCTCTCAAACAGAACAAGGTAAACCATTTTCGTGATCAAACGTGACTCCTGTGCTGACGTTCACGTACAAAGTCAAGCCTAACAGAGAAGAACCCCACCGCCGTATTTGTTTTTCCTGACAGGTCTACGCCGATGAGAACGGTGCTGCGGCTACTGCTCACTACTCTTCGCTTTTCATCTGGTCTGCCCAAACCAGGGGGAAGAAGGAACGGAGCAGCTTTCCTCATCATCCTCCAACGAAGAGACTTTGCCTTGTGTAAGCAATTCAGGACTATGGAAACCAACGAAAAACCCCAAGATGTCCAAAACACTGTTGCCAAACCAGAAACGGATGCTGCTAACGCCGTGGCTCCCATGGAGGTTTCAGTATGTGGCCCTGCGGCTGAAACCAGCCAGGACACCCCAGCGATGCCGGGGCTGTTGCCAGGGGAAACTGTCGTCAAGGAGGGCAAGGCATCCATTTTGTTTCCAAGTGCCAATCAAGTGTTCTACAATCCTGTGCAGGAGTTCAACAGAGATTTAACGTGAGAACCATTGTCAGATCCTCAGATCATTAACAGTTACAGGTCCCACAAAGAAACCACTTTTTCATGTCTGTGTGCTTAATTTCTAGTTAAAGGACCAATAAGAAATATGATTTGCTGACTCATTGCAGACCCCAGAGCTCCCTCTGACACTTTGACAGGAAGTGGTTATCGTAATCTAACTGATCCCAGAACTGAGGTTGCATTCATCAGTACAGTAAATGATTCTTATTAGGAGCATCAGATTTGATGCCAACTATGGAGTTGAAAATGAGGAAATATTGCAGTTTGCAGCTGGTTTAACCAGACTGATGACTTGTGTGTTGGATTTCATCCATTGAACATGACTTAAAATGGAAAATATTAGATACTGTGACTTGTATATGTGATTAAAGAAAGTAATGGTAATTTCAAATGATCCAGGAGTGCTTTCCTCCGCAGGTGCGCGGTGATGACGGAGTTCGCTCGGCAGACGCTCGCCCCGAGAGGTGTGCGCCTTGTCGTGCCCGGAGAGAAGGAGCGTGTTGTCGTCTGCCTCTCCGAGGAAAAGAACGGGCAAGAACGGGGAGAAGTGACTGGGCAGGAAGAGGAGAGGAAGGAGACGTGCTTTAGGACCGCCTCGGTTGGAGAACGGTGTGAGGTCAGCCATGTTTGTTTGTTTGGTATGCACATACTTTGTGGCACGTTAGTTAAGTTCTGCTTCTGTGTGTTCGTGTCCATCTTGTAATTAAATCACATGCCTAAGGGTGGGTGTGTGTTTGTTTCAGTCAGAGTTGGATGTGTTTGTCAGATTCTGTTGAATCTCCTCTGTGTCTCATGCTTGTGTTTTCTCTCTCTCTCTCCAGGACGGATTGTGTGTGCTAGAGGGATTGGCTGCCTCAGGCCTGCGTTCCATCCGATTTGCTCTTGAGGTGCCGGGACTTAAAAGTGTTACAGCAAATGACTGCTCAGCTAAAGCTGCCGCCCTCATTGCTCGCAATGTCCAATACAACAGAGTCTCAGACCTGGTACAGGCCAGCCAGAATGATGCCAGGTTGGATTCTGTCTCTCCTTTCCTCCCCAGTACTCCCACATCCTCTTTCTCATACTGTAAACAAATATAGTCATTGGTGAAACAAGGATTCTTTTACAAGAATCCTTAAAAACTGACTTTTAAATGCTTATAAAACTGTTCTTATAAAAAGTGCGTAAACATCTAAACTCTCAGCTGACCCAGATTAGAAGAATGGAACTGTGTGTTCTCAGCATGCTGATGTATGAAGCAAGAGGGAAGAAAGAACGTTATGATGTCATAGACCTGGATCCATATGGAAGCCCCTCCCCATTCCTGGATGCTGCTGTGCAGGCTGTCAGTGAGGGAGGTGAGTCTCATCCCAGCGTCCTCAGCCCCTCCCTCAAGGGTCCACTGTAAATTCTGGCACCTTTGACCTTGTGTAGTTGACTTTTCTCCCTCTTGCACTTGGAGATTCAGGGACGCATCTTTCTTCCAGTCAAAGGCCAGGCCTTGTCCTCTCCGTAACGCCCTCTGATCACGTGCGATGTGTGTGTGACCCTGTTGGCAGGGCTGCTCTGCATCACTTGCACGGACATGGCGGTGATGGCGGGGAACTGCAGTGAGACCTGCTATAGCAAATATGGGTCTGTCTCCATCAAATCGAAGTACTGCCACGAGATGGTGAGGAACCTTCATTTCCTTACGTAGCTTTATGAAGGTGTGTGTGTGTGTCTGTGTGTGTGTGTGTGTGTGTGTGTGTGTGTGTGTACGTGCTTACCGTGTTTGAAGACAAGGAAATAATGTTAGCTTTATGTTGGCTAATGTTAGCTTTTCATGGTCTGAGGTGTGTAGGTGGCAGTTTATGGTGTAAAGTGTGTAGACGGTTTACGGGACGGTTTACGGGATGGCTCTGGTCCCTGTTCAGGCTCTGCGGATAATCCTGCACAGTCTGGACGAGCGAGCGAACGTCTACCAGCGCTACATTGAACCGCTGCTCAGTGTGAGCGCTGACTTCTACATCCGCGTTTTCGTTCGAGTCCGAACCGGCCAGGCCCAAGTTAAGAACTCGGCCAGGTGACCCCAGCGCACGCAGTCTTTTAATAACACCGCCCTGCTTTACACCGTTCTGTTTTTGTTTAACCACAACTCATGAACTGATGGGGTTTTCTTTTTTGTTTGTGTGGCAGTAAACAGGCCCTAGTGTATAACTGTGTGGGTTGTGGTTCCTTCCACCTCCAGCGGATGGGCAAGAAAACGTGCCAGGGGCAACAGTGAGTGAACTCCATCTACCTACCTCCTCCCTCTCACACACATCTATCCCCACCTACTGTCTTAGTGTGTGTGCGCGCGCGTGTGTGTTTCAGTATGAAGTACTCTGCTGCCACTGGACCTCCAGTAGGTGTAAGCTGTGAACACTGTGGTCAGAAACACCAGGTTTGACTTACTAGATCATTACACTAAGAACATGCTTTCAGTGAGTGAAATCTTGAAAGCAGTAATATTTATTTTTTTTTTTTTTTAAATATTTTTTGTAGTCATGGACTTGTCTTCTCCCTCAATAGCTCGGAGGTCCGATATGGGCAGAACCCATCCACAATATTGAATTTGTTCAGAAAGTTCTCGCAGCGGTTTCAGGGAACCCTTCTCGCTTTGGAACGTCCAAACGCATCGAAGGCATTCTCAGCATGATCACTGAGGTCAGTATGATCAGAGCAGAGGGGCTTTACCAAACACTGCTCAGAGCAGTGTTGGATGCTTGGTGAGGTGTTTATCTCTGTTTTTGATGCAGGAGCTGGAAGATGTTCCACTGTACTCTGTGTTGGACCATCTGAGCAGTACAGTCCACTGCAACACTCCCTCCATGTTGCTGTTCAGGTCATGCACATTTCAAAGACGTTGATTTGGCCAGAGTGCTGATGATTGGGTGTATCCATTGGGGCAGAGGTGGTGGTGGTGGTGACGGTGGTTTCTGTCACAGGTCCGCTCTGATGCACGCTGGTTACAGAGTGTCTCTGTCCCATGCCTGTAAAAACGCAGTGAAGACCGATGCCCCCACAGGAGTGCTGTGGGACATCATGCGATGCTGGGTGAGTTGGGGGTGTGTGTGTGCGTGCTGTCAGACTAAAGTCGATCAAACTAAACTAAATGGTCTGTAGAAGCTGTATACTTGTATGTACAAAGTGTGGCAGAGAGATCATGTGTGTGTAGCAACCACTCAATGTAGTACAACTCAGTGTAGCAGAATTCTCTCTCAAATGCGCGCACACACTTCTGTGTACCAGATTTCATACACACAGATTCAATCAGTGCCTGTAGGTCTTGACATTAATCAGTTAAGCACTGCTAAACATACATATTTGTGTGTGTGTGTGTGTGTGTGTGTGTGTGTGTGTGTGTGTGTGTGTGCACCTGTCTCTGACTCTTCCAGGAAAAGAAGAACCCAGTGAAGAGGGAGAAACTTTCAGAAACAAGTCCAGCTTACCGGATCCTCTCCACCGAACCAGTGTAAGTTCATCTTTCCCCAAGTACACATGGTAAACAAATGCCTCTTTGGATCAGTGAGTAGACCAATTACATAAGGTATTTGTGTCCTGTCAATTAAAGACGAGTTAGTCTTGCAATTCCAGTTCATTTAAGATTGACTTGACTGTGGCTCGATTATTCAGCTTTGGGTTAACAGGTTTTTTTTTCCACTTTGACCGAGAAGTAATTCTAAGAATGCAGGTGCCTTACTGAGGGTGAGATTCCAGTACCCAATGAAGTTTGGGCTTGTGCTGAATCTGCAACACCATTGACACAGCAGCGTTGTTCTAGTTTTAGACTAGTTTTAGTCCAGGTCCAGTAGCGTAGCCCTCCAAACCTAATCTGTGTGCTCTGCTGCAGCCTGCAGGCCTGTTTTGAGATTAGAGAGGATGCCAACCCACAGTCTCGCAAACGGCACCTCACGCGCTTCCAGGAGAACCCCCAGGCCAACTGGGGCCCCAGGGCCCGCGCCAAGGCAGGGTGGGTTCCTGCACCTCACCTGCACAGGGACGGCAAGCACTGCGTCTCGTACGCAGAAGCCCTGAGGCAGACGGTCCTCTTTGCGCCATTGTTCACATGTAAACAAGGTCTTGGTTCCTTTTTGTCATACGTTAACGTGTCCGTGTCTCTCGCTGTCTGTCCATTGCAGGGGTGGTATATCCACAGAGCTAGAGGATAGGAGAAAGCACTTTCAGGGCAAGAGGAAGAACCAGATCACAGACTCCTCTCAGCTCAAGAACTTTCCTTGCAAAAAATTCCGGAAGGTACCCAACCAGTTCTCTTAAAACACAAACCACCTCCGATCATGGCAGCGTGAATAAGGCCTACAGACCCAGTTCATAAAGAGCAAGTGAAGCAATAGATAAATGGTTTAGTAGTGCTAAATGTATTTCTTAAAGTGAGCATATGGACTTGATTTATTAGGGAAAATGGGTTTGTGTACCTTTTAAGGCACTATAATATATACTTATTCCTATTATTATGAAACTTTTATTCACTGGAACTAAAGTTCGATAAAGAATGTGTTCGATATGAATATTTTTAAACCCTGAGGCGAGGGGGTTGGTATCGTTTGTTGGGTAGGACACGGATCAGGGTTCCGGCCCGCTTGCTTTGCCTGACCCGGTGTCTGACGTCTCTTTCAGGGCACCTGCACCCACGGAGAGAAGTGTTGTTACTCCCATGAGCCTGAGAATTCGCCTCATCATAGAGACACAACAGAGGGATGATCTTTCTTCTTCATTAATAATTTTCGGTTAAAAACAAAAACTTTTACCTCAGTGCTTTCTGACCAATCAGAAATTGCCCGATGTCACATTGACAACAGTGTGAGTTTTTTTTTATTTTTAAGTTTAGTTTAATGTTCGATAAACTGATGGTACCTAGAGATCAGATGTTCTCTAGGTAGACTGAAGGTTCATGGCTGAACAGGAGCCGGTATGTGTAGTGTGAGCACCGGTCATTTGCGTTTACCTGAATGTTTCACAATATCATAAATGGTCAGAATGCCTGTCTGTCTTGTCATTTTCACTTTTTGAAAAGTTTTAATTAGCTGTTTATTTTTTCAAGTCATAGTTTGGTCATTAAAAAAAACAAACATTCACTCATTCATACAGCAGGGTGACAAAAAAAAAAACACACCACAGTTAAAAGTATTGCACAATCTCAGTGTGAAAGAACGAATCCAGCCATCACACACTCAGGGTTCAAAGTGATCGTTTTAAACACTACCATGTGCCTGAGCTGCATTTCGGAGCAAATTAAAGTAGGGTTGGACTGAAGGAAAAAAAGACATACAAACACATTGTTGTATCCCTGAATACCAGAAGGACGAATGGTCAGATTAATGAAGAAATATCAAGGAAAAAAAACTTCCAGTATCGATCACTATTGCCTTACACTGTGATTAGTGTGTGATGTGATTTCTCACACTCTCAGTACCATGGTCAACAGCTCCAGTACTGATTAGCTTCTTTGGCACTGCTGTGATCTCACTGGCCGTTGCCAAGGTTACGAACAGCGATCGCTTATTTGTGCCGCACACGCAGCAGGAAGGTGCGGATCTCCATTGGGTTCAGTGTGATTTCCCAGGGGGAGGGGTCTCCCAGGCTGCTGTCCACTGGCTTCATGCCATCACCTGGTAAAACAACCAAAAACATTTTTTTTTTTAATACAAAGTGTTTTAAGTACATGTACTTTTCCTATTGCTAGATTAGCCCCTCCATCACAGATACAGCAGCCTAGGGACATCCATGGTGGTGGGTGGTGTACCCTTGCTAGGTTTCCATTGCAGGCGGGTCATTTCCTCCTTCCACTGATTGGCTCCCAGACTCATCTCTGATGCCCCCACGATCTCCAGGGTGGAAAACAACTTCTGCCCAGGCAAACAGCAAAGGTCATACTTAGATAAACCGGATAGATGAATTACAAATGTTAATTGTGTGCATGTTGCCTGCAGATTCACTGTAAAAGGCTGTGAGTAGGTTTTGCTCTGTGTGTGTGTGTGTGTGTTTTACCTGCAGATTCACTGTAACAGGCTGTGAGTAGGTTTTGCTCTCTGCACTCTCGTACTGATGCTCTAGTCTGAGCAGTACTGAATCACTGTCCCATTGAGACACTGTCAGCAGGTGAACAGCAGGGGGCAGCGCAGCCTGCAGCCCTGAGAACTGAGACCAAGCCAGAAGATGCTAATGTGATGAGCTGTTCAAACCAACACGGATAATATCGGCCAATCACCAGCAACCATTGACGGGTCCTCTCTGTGTTTGAATACACTAACTAGAACCTCCCTTATTGGTTGCCATTCACCATTAATGGCTTTAGGGTTTATGGGTAAAGTGTTCTGTAAACACTACAGTCACCCCCTCACCTCCAGCTTGGCATCGCGCCGCAGTGCCCCCTCCTGGAAGGACAGCATGGGCTGCAGCACCATGCCCTGAGCGAGGGGTCTGTGGGCGTCGGCCGCCATCTCGGGCGGAGTGAGGGTCACCAGCAGCCGTCCGCGGACCACCAGGCCGTCGGCGAAGTCGCCCGGCTCAGAGAGAGGCTCCCCCACCCCGCGGGCATCATCACGCACCAGACGTCTGTGCAGCTGGGGGAGGGGGGGGGGTGTAAATTTCTACTCCACGACTGAGGAATCATTCACTGTGTCATGGATAAGCACTGATGCCTTAAAATCAGATTCTGAATCCTGTTTGCCTCTGATACACAGTGGTCCACCAGCACTTTGTGTGTAGGTTTTTTTTTTTTTTAAATGCAATTAAAAGGGTCACATGTTTTCCTGCCTCTCACCATAATCTCCAGTGAACCATTGTGGATGCTGCCAACACCCTGCGACCGGTCAGTCACCACAGTCATCTGACTCTTTCCATCCTAACACATACACACACACACACACACACACATACACACACACAACCCAACAGTGAGATGTGAACAACTGAATCATTTTCCATTTAAGTCGTATGATCCAGGAGACTGCTCCGACTGGTCATGAGCCACACACCTTTATGAAAGTGCGAGAGTTGATTGGATAATAGTTCCCTGCGATTGGCTCGGTTTGTTTCAAGTCCCAGGTGGGTCGGTAGTCTTTCCTGATTGAACAAAATAAACTGAACCATAAACGCAGTGGACCAGGAACATAAAACACACTGCTAGATTTAACGTAACGTTAACAGCAAATAGCTGCTTTATGAATGGGAATTAAACATTGTGTCACATTTAGCATGGTACACTGAGGTTCCATTTATGCTTTGCGATTGACGTTTTCTGTTCCCCTCCCTCCCTCCCTCCCTCCCTCTCTCTCCTCACCGTCTCTCCAAGACTTCCCTGCCGTTGGAGTCGGTGTAGAAGTATCCAGCCGAGGCGATGTCGCTGTCCAAGCGAGTAATGACCTCCTTCCCCAAACCGTCACTGCGGGAGCCACAGTGCAGAACCCAGAATAACCACTCATCTCCTGGCCCCCGGCACTAGAGCTTTGCACCCAGAATCCATCATCACCCAAATAACTCTGAACAGTAAAGTCAGAACAGTAGTGAGTAAGTGTGTGTGTGTGTGTGTGTGAGAAATAGAGTGCACTCACTCTACAGGTATAGGACCCACGGTCCACTCGAGCTCCAGCTCTTTACTGCCTTTGTACAGACGCACCACCTGAGACACCCATGGACTGAACTGCTGCCTTACCTCCTGCACCACCGAGTTCTGACACACACACACACACACACACACGTTTTAGGCATTTTCCTAATGTACTACACATTACATATCCTATGAGAACGCTTAAGCACAGTGGGGCATCACACCAGCGTTTCTGTACCTTTTCTGCAGACATCTGGAGTACTACTGATGGTATTAGGGGTGTGTGTGTGTGTGTGTGTGTGTGTGTGTGTGTGTGTGTGTAGGATCAGTGTGGTACCTGTATGGTGGACACGTCTGGGTTCTTGCTGATGGTGATGGGCGTGGAGGAGTTAGGTCTAAAGATGTAAGCCCCTGATGCCTGAGTGCTCTCTGCGTTCCCATCACTGGCGTTGTACCTGCAGCACCAACACCACTCGTCATACCCACTACCAGACCAAAACCACAAACGCTCATAACCCCAAATATAAAAGTTACCCCACACACCACCACACACACAAAAATGCCACACTGACCAGTGAAACTGGCTGAAACACTATACATTTGTGTGTTGTCCATAATCCATACGTGTAGAAGAAACACACCAGTAGAAGTTCTGCGTGAGCTGGATGCTCAACTGTGTTTCCAGGTTGGTCAGTCCACTCAGAAGACCTGTGGCAGGATCGAACGTCGCCTTCAGGTACTACAGCAAAGAGAGAACACACAGCCTCACGCCTCTGCCCGACCTGTCCAGGCCTGTCAGAAGCACCTGAATACAAACCAGTTTCACTGACAGACAGTCCCATCCAGCCTGTTGTGCTAGAAACCCATTGCTCACTCCTACCGAGTGGACGCCCTGAAAGATTTTCCCAGTCATTTCTGTGTAGATTCAGGCAGCCCAGTTTGCATCTATACCGCGAAGATGTGGTGATCACTACCAAATACTTCCAGATTATTGCTCTTAGTAGTCTCCGTGTGGGAGACGGTCCAACATGGAAAGAGGCTCTCTGAATCTAACCTCGTTCTGTATGGAGAGAGGGCCTTTGGGTTTGGGTTGGGCCAGGGCAGAATCAGCCTTCAGCAAGGTGACAAAGTAGGTGGTGTAGCCCATGGGTGGGGCCTGCACCTGGAACACCAACTCGTACTTGGCGTAGCCCCTGTTCCTACGCAAGTCTTGAGTCGCCTTAGACACAGGCATCACCTGGGGGGGGGGGGGAGTTTGGGGGAATATAGGAAAGACTGGTGTAATTTCCATGAAACAGTATATTATTGGCTGCAAATTACAGAGTGCACTAAAACACACACACCAACCTGACTGTCCACTTTTTTCCCATTCGAGTCCGTAACGTTGTATAAAGTGCCGTTGGCAGGCAGGTGAACTGACCAGCTAATGGCACGAGCTAGAGGGTTATACACATTCATAGAGAACTGGGAGACAGACAAAGAAAGAAATAAAGAACATTATTAACGTTGGGTCTTAATAGAGATCTTTGGTGTACAGGTTTATCGTGTGTGTGTGTGTGT
>JAOYMR010000019.1:1901401-1912561 GCA_025802075.1 Tenebrosternarchus preto | reverse complement strand
GTGTGTGTGTGTGTGTTACCTTTTTGCTACCCTCAGTAAGGGGACACACACTGATGTTGAGATTCTCACAGAAAACACGTGGAATATCTGAACCACTGAGAAGGGCCAGGGAGTTACTGACCAGCACCTAAGGAGAAAGAGAGAGAGAGGACCTCTGCTAGCCAGGGATGTAATTCCAGCAGTTGTTTCTGTAAGCTCACTGACATGAGCTGACCGTTGCCACGGTACCTGGCAGTGTGCCCAGCCTATTGCCAGCCTCTTGGCGTAGTCATAGGCAACATGCTGCTTCTCAGTGCCAGAAACCGCATCGTGATGCTGTGCCACTGCCATTGCTCTCTCTGAGTGGTGAAACAGCATGTCAATCACAGTGCAGCCAATAGGGAGGCTAGAACAGTGGTAGGAGTTTGAATAAGAACTTACTCATGGTGTCACTGTCTCCTTCTCCAAAAGGGCCACTCCTGGACTTGGGCCCACCCAGTACCTCCAGCTGGTTACATGTCTGAGAAGAGAAACATTCAGGTTAGCTGCAAGTGTTTCTAAGAACTGATGTTGGAGGGCGCGTGATCCACGTCGGGTGGTGGTGTTGGAGGGCATCGTGATCCACGTCGGGTGGTGGTGTTGGAGGGCATCGTGATCCATGTCGGGTGGTGGTGTTGGAGGGCATCGTGATCCACGTCGGGTGGTGGTGTTGGAGGGCATCGTGATCCACGTCGGGTGGTGGTGTTGGAGGGCGCGTGATCCACGTCGGGTGGTGGTGTTGGAGGGCGCGTGATCCACGTCGGGTGGTGGTGTTGGAGGGCGCGTGATCTCGAGGGCATTACACATCGTACCTCACGCCTCCCAGCACAAGTCCATGTACTAACAGAATCTCTCCACACTCAAATCATCGGATCCTTACCCACCATATCCCACTGGGATGGAAGGCATTCTTGGAGGTACAATGCGTGATGCACTGATTGGAACTATGGTGATTTGTTTTTCTATGGCTGTGTGTACTGTGTTGGGTAGTGTGTTGGGTGGCGTGGGGCTGTGTGTACTGTGTTGGGTAGTGTGTTGGGTGGCGTGGGGCTGTGTGTACGGTGTTGGCTAGTGTGTGCAGTACCTGCAGTAAGCTGTTACTCAGCCTCTCATAACGCTTTAGGGCCGGGCGGCTGGTGAAGTAGCCCGTCCAGAAATTATGAGCATTATCAGCATATGGGAAGAAATCATCTGTTTTAACAGGCCTGGGAGAGACACAGAGAGAGACACAGAGAGAGAGAGAGACAGAGACAGAGAGAGAGACACGGCAACATAATGCATGAGCACAGTGTCTTTCCAGCCGCTGCAGGACACAACACCAGATATGGCAGACGCTCACCAGGTGAGGTTGGCTAGGTGTAATTCCTGCAGGTAACAGGAGGGGGTGGAATAGAGCACATTCACTTGGCTGCCCTTGGCCTGCTGTGCGTTAACGTAGTGGATGAGTTTATCCATGTTCTTATACCAGAGATTGGCATTTTCGTACTGGAAATCGGAGCCCATGGTCATGATGATGTGGTTGGTCTTATACATCTTAGCCTGGCGTCATAAACAACACAGGAAAGCGTGTTAATGACCACTGCTAGACTTAGAAAAGCAGTTATAGGAATCTGAATACATTTTCTCTTTACAACATCCATCCTGTATGTGTACATATAGTACACATTTCCACACTAACCTGAGTGAGTGAAAGGGAGAGGTACGCAGAAACACACTAACCTGTGTGTGTGCAATGCCTATAAATGTAGCAACCAGCTGGTCCACATTGTAGTCTTCGAGGTCAGGGTCATCCTGGACTGGAGCATCAGAGCAGGACTGGTCCCAGCAGTATCCCTGGGGGGGGTTGTAGCCATTGGGGAGCACACCTGCACACCACAGAACCACCACCACAAGAGTGATGATGGAGATTTAGAATAAAGTGAATAAAACCAACAGATATACAGCAATGAAAAAGCTATGGAAACACTGGATCACATTAGGTCTTTTAAAACACAGACATATATATATGTATGTTGACTGATGCTGGCTGATGACTGACCTGAACAATCTCACATATCAGGTCAAAGGTTTGTGTGTGTGTGTGTGTGTGTGTGTGTGTACCAGTGAAGAGATCAGCAGTAGGGGGCTTAAGTATGTGTGTCACGTTGTGTCAGGTTTCACTCTTGCTCAAACTTGAAGAGCCTGGTCACTTCAAGTTGACGCAACAGTGTGTGTGTGTGTGTGTGTGTGTGTGTGTGTGTGTGTGTGTGTACCAGTGAAAAGGTCAGCAGCAGGGGGCTTCAGGCTTCCACTGGCTCTCCACACCATTTCCATCTCTCTTGCCTTCATCCTCTGTGCCTTGTCCTGGTAGTCCAATCGGCCGAAGAAGAACCCATCAAAGCCCATCTAAAAAACAAAACAAAAACACCACCAAAGATCCTCCATCAATACTCCAAACACCACCATCAGACACATTCTATGCAGACAACACAACACTAAAAGTCATTTCCATGTCATTCCACGGCTTTAGTGAATTATACGGAGGTGGCGAGTCTCAGACCGCTGTGCAGGAAAAAGATCCGGCGACGTTCACCTGCGCAAACAGGGAGGCGTGTTCGCGGGCGTGGCCGAACGGGTCGATGTGCCAGGCCACGCGTGGGCGCCCGCACTCGCCGAACGTGTCGTTGAGGAAGCGCAGGCCCAGCGTCATCTGATCGATCACGGCGCTGTAGTGGGTGGTGGCCTCATCGCTCATGCACCAGCCGCCGTTGATGAACTCCAGACGCCCTGCGGGCGAAGAACCGAGGGTTTTGGGTGTGTTCTGAGGAGCCCCCCACCCTCATGCTCTGCCCTCCGACCCCCATGTTCCACCCTAAGCTCCGTCACGGCGTGGCTGGCGCTCACCCTCCTCCACCAGCTGGGTGACGACGCGTCGCGTCCTCTGGTTCTGCTGCTTCCACCAGCGGTAGAAGAAGGCCGTCTCCACATAGATGAACCTGCGCGCCGGATCCTTCTCCAATTCAGACACCACTGAGTCCAGGATGTATTGCACCCCTGCATGCTGGATATCATTACGGCCTGCACACACACACACACACACACACACAGCTCGCTCAATATCCAAGACTACAGTTAGTCTCTATGTTCTAATACACCCCATCACTGAGTTACGCTTGGAGGAAATATCAATCACAGTGCATTTAGTTTCATACTAGCATGTCTGCATTAGACTAGCTGCGGTTACTCCTCACTGAGCAGTTTTTACTGCCTCATGCACAGCATATGCAGGTGAAAAATCATTAAGCTGGTCACACTGACAAATAAAAGTCATTCTGTTAAGTAAGCAGTGTGACAGGTTAATCATCAATTTTATCCACACCTGTACATAATGCACATCATATGCTAGACAATGTGGCCATCATCCCTTGATTCATTGTGTATTAACCTGATGCTGCAACTGTCCTGCAAATAATATAAACTTCTGTTTCATATATGAGGGTGCAGTGTGATTTCATTGTAGTCACAAACAGGCCACTGATCTAACAGTCCAATATAGAATGCACACATTATAAACATTAAGAGAATTCAGTTAATCTGAAAGTGTATTTTGTGCATTCGTTAAGTTCACGTAGTAACCGTAACAGCAAAGCCAACAACATACAACTGGCTGTAGTCTAAGATCTTCCGTCGTTGATAAACGTTAGTTGGGTTGTTTACAGGGTCTGCAACTAGCACACTCGTAAAAAAAAAAAAAAAAGAACACTGACATATGGACGGTTTGGTTACAGACCTCCATAGTAGTACTGATCCACAGTTTTGAGCCAGCCAACATCATCGTGTGTGTGCGGGACCAAGTGAACATTTAGCATATTAGGTTCCGTCGCCGGACATGACTGAAAAGTACGTAAAAACAACATACAAACGGAGTTCAAATATTAATGTCAACTTTATTGCTTATCATAACAGTGTACGGACCTCGTCTACATCCGTCAGTCAATGTCTTAATAAAAGGATGAAATGTTAAGTTTCGTTGTAATTGCTGAATAGTTTGTGGTTCAAGTCGGTACTTCAACTTCCAAGGTTTTCGCAAATTTCTCACTTACCTTATAGCCGCAACCTGAACTCCAACGAACGGGTAAACAGAAAACATCAATGTGAAAGAGACAGAGCACCGCTGCCGCGAACACTCTGCGCACCGCCATCTTGGAAAAAACAGAGAAATCACATGACACCCAGCTTTTGTATCCCTTGTGACAGCCGAGTGCGGAAGTACGCTGTTGTTCACAGTAGTTCGCTGATGCTTTAACTTACGCACAAAACCAACACACTAAAATCGAGCACCTTTAAAACCAAAGCACCCCCAAAGCTAAATCATCTGCCAGTTGAAAGAGATTTCTCAAAATTACGAACATACTATTTTAGTTTATAGAGACCAAAGTGTTTACAATATGAATGAGACACGCCATGCGGTACTTTCCCTCTTACCTGTCCAAACATAGCATGTGATGTGTTTGATGTAACTTAACCCAGCCCAGACATACCGCTGGAAAAGTGCCATTTCAACTTTAGGCACATTTGTACATATCACCTGTTACATGCAATTGGTTACAACAATGTATGTCAGTTGCTTGTCTTTAAGGTACCTTACTTTTTTAAGCAACCAAGGCCTGATGTACAGTACGGTGAAATACTGTAGCCTTTATGTACATACTGGCTACGTTAGCATAAAAAAATTCAACTTGTATAGAGGTTGTTCCAAAAACATTTGATTCACTACCGAAAGAGGTTATTAGAATTGTACTTTGACTTGGTAATTTTTTTTGTAATGACAGTCTGTTATGACCATGTGTGCAATTTATTGCTATAGCAACTGTAAGGGAAAAAACGAACGGACATGCAGAACATATTGCAGATCATAAGGGGAAGTGATTGCACACTTAGAAATAGAACAGAACAGAGAATAGAATAGAATAGAATAGAATAGAAACGTTTATTAATAAAGCATGACACTTATATTCATGTGTGGGGACATATTGTGTCAGAACCACTTGCGCTTACAAGAGGGCACTGCTTGAAGTTGGCCTGCTTGAAGTTTTAAAAATGGTGGCTTTTATTTCAGCTAAGCATTTTAGGGACTTGCACTGTATGCACACACATCAGTTCCCTGCAAGCTGATGATGCTTATTGCTGTTGTTATTCACTCCAAAAAGCCACACACCGAGAGTTACGTCTCTGAGAACGCAGAAAACTATCAATAAACTAGCGGTGGCAGCAATATCATAGGTTATATAAAACAATTAAAGAAGGAATTCAGACACACACACTACAATAATCTAGCTACTATAAAACAATAAAACCCATTGTGAAGGCTGTCTGTCCACCTTGAAGATGTTGTTAGTCATGTGATAACACATGCAAGATTTGCTGGCCTGCTGCAGAATATTCCTTCACTACCCCTTCATACCTTTGCAAGGAAAGAGATAAAATATGTATTTTGCATTTATTTATTTATGTCGTTTGTATTTTGCAATGTCACAGTTGTCTGCATATTGAAGTTCATTGTATAATGAGTTACAAAGCAGTTTTGTGGGAGAAAAGCATGTTGTACAGTACCAGTCAAAAGTTTGGACACACCTTCAAATACAGAATGTGTTTTATATATTTAGATTCTTCAAAGTAGGCACTTCTTGCTTAGTTGACAGTTTTGCACATCTTGCCATTTTCTAAGTCAGCTTTATGAGGTAGTCACCTGAAATGGCTTGTCAAGACTTAATTTTTTTTACATTTATTGCCCTCTTAATGTGTTTGAGACCATCTGTTGTGTTGTGAAGAGGTAGAGCTGGTATACAGTGTCTAATGCTATTTGAGCAATGTTCTTATCCATACTGTGGCAAGAACTACTCAACTAAGTAAAGAAAAACAACACTGTGAAGTGTGAAGGTCAGTCAATCTGAAAAATTTTGAGAACTTTGAAAGAGTCCTTAAGTGCAGTTGCAAAGACGTTTGAATGGTACTCACAAAAGTGAGTACACTCCTCACATTTTTGTAAATATTTTATTAAGTCTTTTCATGGACAACACTGAAGATATGACACTTTGATACAATGTAGTCAGTGTACAGCTTGTATAACAGTGTAAATGTGCTGTACCCTCAAAATAACTCAACATACAGCCATTAATGTCTAAACCGCTGGCAACAAAAGTGGGTAAACTTTACTTGGTGCCCAATTAGCCATTTTCCCTCCCTGTCATATGACTTATTAGTGTTACACTGTCTCAGGTGTGAATGGGGAGCAGGTGTGTTTAAAAACAAAACTAAACATGTGAACGCAGCAGAATGGACACGTTACATTCTGTTCAGGCAAACAGTTCATCAACAGTACATGTTCAAGATGAATAGGAAAAAAAAAAACACACATTAACCACATCAGCCAAACCAGAACATAATTTACAAATTAGCAGGACCGACCCAACATGGACAACACAAGCTACCATAATGTACCATCATAATTTGCTTAGGTTATCATTATTATTTGAGTGGAACTTGAATTATGATTAATTAGCAGCATAAGGTTGGGTATATTGCAAAATTAATGAACTACAAATACTATGAACTACAAATACTTGTCATATTAATGAACTACAAATACTATGAACTACAAATACTTGTCATATTTTCAGCTATAGAGTGGGAGTTGTACAGCTCTCAATGACTGATCTGATACCTAAATGTAGACAAAAAACTATATGTTGCAATTTCAGCTGAAAGCATGAAATAAAAACATACCAGGGTTAAAAGAACCAGATCAGAAAAGTTTTACTAGGTTGTATGTCATGCTCAAGACATCAAGCATCGCCTTCACGTCCTCGAAAACATAAAAAACATCCAAAGAGTTCAGTCTTACTCTAGATGCAGAGATCTTAGCAGGGACTTTCTTCACACCCCTACAGCTAGAATACAGATATGTGGTTACTTGACTGACTGGAGGGAGGAACACATTTTTTTTATCACCTTCACTGTTTGCACTCTATAATCGAACTGCTTGCACAATCAGTGAGACAAGATGAAAACATTGAAGGTATTCGTGATGGTGCAAACATGTCGTAAGAACAGTCAAAGACAAGCAACAAAGGTAGGCACAACGTAAAGGGGAAAAGGTCCAAACTTGCTGTTTTTGTGTTTAACTTCCAAGTACCCCATGTTCTCACACGCTCACATCATTAAAAATCAGCAAATAGGAAAAAAAAACTCCAAAAACTACTCTTGAATGATGCTTAATGGGGATTTTAAGTAAAAGACATTAATCATTCTAAGTTTGTCCGTCAAAAACAATGTTTGAAAGAGCCTGTGATGCTCAGTATGAGCCTGAACAGAGCCTTGGATGTAGAGCCTCACCATGACCAGGGCCTTTATTTATAAAGTGTGCATACACAAAACATCAGGGTCTGGAATATACGCTCTAACAGCAGGGAGGATATACCAGTACTGGGTATACCAGTTCAATAACCTGTTTTTATATGTGACATTTATTGTTCCTCTTGTCAGTTAAGTACCGTTCCTCAGTTTCTGTGTGAGGGCTCCCTCCACCAGTCACAGGTGCAAAATAATTAATCTCTTCACATCATCATTTAGGACTGACCACTTTTTTTGATTGTGTTTTTTTTTTTAAACTTGTGCTACAGTGCGGCTTGTGGAACCAACAATGCTGACCGCTGTAACTATAAACTTGTTTGTTGGTGATGCCACTTCTGATTCCACCAAACACATTTTTTCTTGCCTCAATCTCTGAAACAAAAGTTTCTGAAACACATTCTCTACAATTTCTGTTTTTGCCTTTCGTTCCTCCATTGTACAATGAATGGGGCACTTTCAATTTAAGTATTCATAATGTAATTTGCATAAACCTTTTATGGATAGGTGTGGGCGGGACGGAGGTGGAACGAGAGGCTTGTGTACGAAGACTGTGATTTAT
The DNA here is from genome assembly GCA_025802075.1 of Tenebrosternarchus preto. Classification (NCBI taxonomy): domain Eukaryota; kingdom Metazoa; phylum Chordata; class Actinopteri; order Gymnotiformes; family Apteronotidae; genus Tenebrosternarchus; species Tenebrosternarchus preto. The sequence goes on along the minus strand of JAOYMR010000019.1, from coordinate 1,904,592 downwards.
AAAAAGGAAACAGCGTTCAAATGTGGTTACGCAAGGTTTTATTAATCTGTTTTGTATATTTATGGGTTGAACCCCACTGAAGCTGTTGGAGCTTTTCCTGATTGTGCCGTAAAAGATTCGATGCATTAGAGCGTTTAAATCCGACATCAGAAAAGAGTGACATCTGGTGACCAGAAAAAATTATTGCAGCCTGCTGATCAACACTGCGAAGCGTGTTAATGCTATTTGGTCTTACAGTTCAGCTCGTTCTGATCCGCTGAAAATCATGTTTAATTATATAAATGCTGCAATAAAATCTTGAATGTTGGCATTATTGACTGTAGAATGTATAAGGACTACGGAAAATAAATATATCATATGTTAGCAACAAAGTAACCACTCATCTGTGAATCATGAAACCATGATTTTATAGGGAATATAAAAATAGTCTATAAAGTTTGAAAATCAACATGTCATGTCAACATATTGCTGGGGTGTAGCGACTGTGGGATTTAATTTATTGTGCTTGTGGTTAACTGGGAACAGAACATGATATAGAAGAGGTGTTCAATTAACTGAGCCCAAACGAACAGTTATGCTGACAAATTTTTATATAAAAATAAAAGTTTCTCCACAGTGTTGTGTTTAAGTCTGTTTGTTCTCTGGTTCCTGAGTTCACTAGACTTTGAGAAAACTCACATGGCACAGATGATGCTGGGGTGCAGAGGTATTGAAGAGCAACCTGAAACACGTGTGGATAAACCTGCTGGTGTACAGCCCAGTACCTCAGAGGATCATCTCACCTTGGCAGGTGTGCATCTCGTAAATACTTACAGTAACAGTAGGAAAATACCGTAAATACATTTACAAAATACAACGTATTGTATTTCAGCAGCAAAACAATCAGATCAGTAATGCATATATTTAACCTCTGTACCTCAACAGCACTTGCAGTTGCGCTGGGAGCTCGCTGCTCTATGATTCATGTCCTGCAGCACATCTGGAGGATGTGGGGGTGGCAGGACTGTTGGGACAGATTCCCGCGGCATTGCAGGATCTCTGGTTAGCCGCTGCGCTGCTGTATGAGCGCTGGCTTACATTACAGAAAACGAGTTCCTTGTATCCAGCAATGTGGTTAAAGATAGAGCAGGTCATCTTCTCTATGACAGAAAGTTTGTCATAGTTTTTTAATGTTGTTAGCCAGTTCTGCACAAATGTGATGCTTCATTTCCACACACTGTGTGTCATTGTGGTGATTTAGCTTCTTCTCTAGAGGAATGACTTTACAGCCAGAAACCCTCTTCTCTTCATATATTTATATATTTTCTCTCCACTGTAGCTTTGATGCAGTAGCCAGAGTGCCTGGATACACTGATGTATCCAGGCACTCTGGATACATCAGTGCCTGGATACATCCAGGCACTGAAGAGTATGTTGTTTCATACTCTTCTGCTGAAAATGTAACAAGATCAGTATTTAGGCTGATCGGACCTGCTGCCATGGTTGCCTTTGATCATATAAAATCTTTGAAGCATGTTAAAAGTACTGTTCCATCTACATCCTGAATGCGTTTGAGTTTTGGCCTGCCCATTTGATCCTGAATATCACACAATTTTTCTTTAGCCGTGGAGCTTGATTTAAAATGCCCTACAATTCTCCTCGCAAATGCCTTCAAGCTCTGGAGTTTGTGTGAGACTTCTTCATAAAAAAATTCAGCACATGGGCACAACAGGTAAAACTGCACAAGCAGACATGTTTGCTGCACAACCAGTGACCACCTTATTCTCCAATCAGCCATTAGGGTTTAATTTGCTTCAGCAATTTGAGCTGCTGTGTGGGTTCTGGGAAATTTTCTTACCCCCTAAAAGAACAGGTGAAAGTTTAGCCTCATCTGTGATGAAGTGACACGTCACAGCAAGGATCAGCATCCCTGTTTATGAATGTCCACGTCAGCTGTTGGACTGACGGCTGACACGGCCCCTATCTCAGTTATAGCTTTCTCTTTGGTAGTCTTGTATTTTTGGTACAATTTTTCTTTCAGTGATTTCCTGCTTGGAATTGTGTATGTGGGGTCCTAAAGCTTAATAAAAGCTCTGAAACCATTATTTTCTACTATTGACAGGGGCTGTGAATACAAAATAATCATGTCCAGGCTTCATCCAGTTGTTGTTGTTGTCTAGACACTGTAAAAGTATATGGAAAAGAAGCCCAAAATGGTCATGCATAAATATTTGCATTTAAATACATAAAAACTGAATGTCGTACTCGCATTTACTTTAAGCAATTATTATATTTCATGATAAATTTTATAAAGGTGACAAACATATTTGATTAAAGTCTTAAAGTATTTAAAAGTAACAACTTTGCTGAGTAGCAAAATTTGTTGGCGTCACGGTGCGCCGGGCACCCAGCCACTGGGACACGCACACTGCATCCACACTCACATGCCTCCCCTGGTCACAATCAGCCGTTTATTGAAAACACCTGAAAACCATTTCACTAACAAGCTTGCGCACGCATTTAATCCCACATGTCTTGCTCGTTGTCGCTGCACATTCGGCAGAGCTAAGAAAAGGGAAATATTGAACAGACGCTTAAACAACGCGTCTGCTGCGTTACCGTTACTTTTGCTCTTCTGTTATTGTTGGCACTACTATTGCTGCTGCATCTGTTTCACATGAGAATAAAACTCAAAAAGCTCTCAGCTCGTTCCATGCCGCCGTTACAGCTGGAACTGTTTTACAGTGCATGTATGTTTTTACTGGATGGAAGATTATCAAAATGATACCAAATGGTGAACTCTAGATATTGCCACCAGTACGTGGTGCTGATGTGCTCTCATATTTAGGACGTAGGTATCTCAGCATTGAGGACGCGTTGTTAATAAAGCACAAATCCTGGCAACACTGCCGACATCTCATCGTTAAAAATACATTAAATTACAGTAAGACGCTTTGTGACTTATGTAAAATAACACAGTAAGATCCATTATGTTTAGTACTTACTATATTTCTAGATATTTTATAAAAATATTCCCGTGCTGTGGAATGCTTATTGGATGTAGAAGTTTCTATTTTTAAATGACTCTCTGCAAGAACAGGCGCATAGGATTTTAATGTCCCTTAAATACTCATTGTAAGTGAGTCAATACAAGCTCCGGTACACGAATCCGTAAGTCGAATCATTAAGTGTTGGAAAAGTGACACGAGCTT
>JAOYMR010000019.1:1886669-1901301 GCA_025802075.1 Tenebrosternarchus preto | reverse complement strand
GTAAGTGAGTCAATACAAGCTCCGGTACACGAATCCGTAAGTCGAATCATTAAGTGTTGGAAAAGTGACACGAGCTTCGATGCTTCGGTATTGAACGTCCTATCCTTACTAAACAACATACGGCTACAATTAACTAGCATTTCCTACATTCTGGACCTACAGCACTACTACAGAGTCCCTGCACCTTCAGGTAAAAGGTCAATTGTTGGTTGAGGATGTGAATCTGCGTGTCAAAGTTCATCTCGTTAAATTTATTTGCCCAGAATGTCTGCAGCAAATTCCACTGAAATGAATCGAGCTCGTGAAATTTCACCGTCAAAAGTCTAGTTTCACATCTTAACATTTACATTAGGGATGGGCCGATCGATACCTAAACATCGACACTTCCGCTTCTTGTGTTTACTTTTAAGAATCAATTGTGGATCCAAAATACCAATATCATTTGTTGGATGAAATTAGATGGATGTGTATCTTAGCTATCTGTTTATAAAAAACGGATAAATAATAAAACATTAAATTCTGCCATAAATAATGGCGCAGCATTGGGGCTTTTTTCGTTCTGCCATCTTCCTCTGCTTGCCCATACAATGGCACTCTGCAAAACTTACACAGGCAGCCACTTACCTGACGCTGACTATGTCAAAAAACGGAATACGTGATGTGTGTGCGGCAGGACTATTAGATGCTGTTGCAACACCACACACCTTGTTAAACACCAGAAGGTCAATCAGATCAACATCATGAAGCAGCAAGATGTTGAGGAGAAGAAGGAACCTGACAGTGTGAGGCAAAGGTCCACCTTAGGATCTCTTGGCAGTGTGAGGCTTTATCTGGGCAGTAATTAATCATGTTTATCACTGGCACTGGGGAAGCAATTCACATCTGTTCAGTTTGTGTGCTAGGTTCGTGTATTTCTTTGAGCAGCAGAATGCCATGTTAATTCATATAGTTATAAATATTACGGTTAAATTAAGATTACGGTTAGATTATTATGAATTAAGGAAATAATTATACAAAATAAGGACCCTTGGGATATTCAGAAAGCAAAGTATTTGTTTTCACTAACAGCTGATTAGTCCGTTTCAAATAGCGACGAGTTTCATTAAGTATTTCATTACTAATTTTGTTTCAGTGTGAACGAGCAGAGCATTCAAATTATCACAACGAATTAACCTCAGTTCCTGGCATGTGGTATTCAGTGTCCACAGAGGCATAACTTGACAGGAACACGACATATGATTCAGGATTGGCAGATACCAGTCTGCCAGCATTAACTGATGTTATGCCTTTTGCTAACAGCAATGTCGGCGACCGGCGTGCATGTTTGGGGCTTTGCCTTTACGTACTCAATATATCTCACTACCAGGCCGCCTACGTAACAGTCAATTTCTCAGAGTGACGATGTTGGTGACGCAATAACTGATTTTGGACAGCAGGGGGTGCACAAGCGCACAAGCGAGTGGTGGTGAACGTCGCTGTCCTGGACTAAATCAGCACGCACAGTCGTTTTTGAAGTAGAGTTTTGGTTTATTGTAGAACAGGAGCAGAGGTGATGGGCTGATTAAAACACTGTAAACTGCGCATCCAGCAACACTTTGCTGTCAGTATAATATCTCTTGCAATGCAAAAATATATTTTCTTTGCCAACACGAACCTTGACCTGAAGTTAGCAGTGTGTACAGAACAGAGCTGGGATAAGGGTTGTGTGATCAAATAAAGTGTGTGTGTGTGTGTGTAATGCAGCATTATTGCCTTTTAGCCATGCAGCTCATTAATGTCCCACACAAACTCCTGATTGAGGTCTTTCATCCTCTCCTGGAAAACCTGGTCGAAGCGTTCGTTCTGCGCCACTGTTAGAGAGTTCTTCCAGTCTCCCACTGTACCTGCAACACAGATACAAAACAGAACGGTGACCGCTTAAATACTGGCCAGATATTTAAAAAAAACATATCGCCAAATTATGTTTACAGAAAATAACACCATGACAGCATGTTCTGTCATTCCTGCATGTGGATTACCTGTGCATTTTAGCATGTGCGTGATATATGGTGCTAATGCATTTTGTCCTCATTGGCATATGATGCCACTGATTCATACAGGAACAGCAAATCGTGAAAAAATAGCTCTTAATTTGATCGCGAACTTCCCAGTAAGAAACCGATGTGACCTGGATGAACTTTTCTCTAACAGTGTTTGTTCATCCATGTAAATCACCAATAATATTCTGTGCATGCATCCATTTGACAAATTTAAGGTACTTTTTGGTCTGACTGGAGAGAGCAGGATGGCAGACTTTGCAAATGGCATTGTAGAATCATACTCCATGTGGAGGAAGGTGATGCCATAAGAAATGCAAATTTAGGTGTTTTGAAATGCAAACGTAGGTGTTTCAGAGGAAGAAATAATAAACAGATATGGAGTGAGGAGACATACGATATTGTTTGTCCACTATGATTTAGAAAAAGAACTGAAGTAATCATCTCAGCACCAGCCAATCAGTTCCCATCTTGGTGAAAGTGAGACTATGAATGCATTACATTTTTATGCAAATGGCAGTTTTCAGCGTACCACCTGTCTCAAGACTGGTCTGAGCCATCGGTCTCTTGGCATTGGATTGTTAATGTTTGTTTCAATTTACATGTCAGTTTTGATTGGCTTTCATCTTTCATCATATATTATTACTTTTTTTTTTAGATATTAGTAAGATATTTAAGATATTTAATATAGTAAGCTAGTTTAAGATATTAGCATATGCAGTGTTAGGATGTAATTAGTTTTTTTATCTTCCGGGGCTTGTCTACACTCTACTATTTAGGCTCTGGTCTCGAACTGGAGTCATTAATTAAGATTCTGCAGTGTTATGGAATTAAACCCAGTAAATGTTAATTGCAAGAACAAGAAAACAAAAAACTCAGCAGTAACGTTATTTTCATTTGTCTCCTTCTGCAGAGCCACTTCTTGTGAACTACAGCTCCTCACTATCTCCACCTATTGGAAGAAAGTTCTTAGAGTGGCTTTAAGGAACTCTGTCTGACCTTTACGGAGGAAGTTCCCCTTTCCAGGGGCTTTAACATCCTCTGGCAGGAACTCATAGTTGGCCAGGGGGTCTTTCTTCATGTAGTTGAAACTGGCTTTTTCCACCACACTATCGATGGCAGCATCAGAGAGATTCTTCCCCACAAAGTCACAGATACGCACCACTGCACCCCTCAGGTCCTGAGAAACAGCAACACTTGAATTGTGTGAATTAGGACTGTGACCATACAACACTACACAACAATAATAAATGTGTCATTGTTATATCATTATTGTGAATTAGGACTGTGACCATACAATACACAACAATAATAAATGTGTCATTGTTATATAATTAGTGTGAATTAGGACTGTCACCATACAATACACAACAGTAATAAATGTGTCATTGTTATATCATTAGGCTTGTAACAATAATAAAGGTGTCATTGTTATATCATTAGTGTGAATTAGGACTGTGACCATATAACAATACACAACAGCAATAAATGTGCCATTGTTATATCATTAGTATGAATTACGCTTGTAACAATAAACCAATAAACCAATACAGCACAAAATAAATGTGTAATTATTATATTTTATAGTTATAGCTCTATGAAATGTTCATATATTAAGTTCATTCCTAATACTAATTTTACATGCCTGTCCTTGACAAAATGAATCTTCTGTGTGATCTGTGACTCATATAGGTTCAATATAGACATAAATAATATAAATGTTTACAAGCCTGTTCATGAGAAAATTCATGTTAGTTCTGTATGATTAATTTACTATATTAAAAAACGACTCTCACCTTGATCATTTCCTCATAGCTGAGAAACAGAATGTCATATTTGTCCTTGTTGGTGTACCATCCTCTGACATGGTCAAACCAGCAGCCACCCACCACTACACAGGAGACACATGGTGAACATTAGAACCAGAAATGACCACTACACAGGAGACACATGGTGAACACTAGAACCAGAACCAACCACTACACAAGAGACAGTGAATATTAGAACCAAAACAGACCGTTACACAAGAGCACACAGTGAATACTGATGATCTGGAATCGGTTTCCCCATATTGATCTTGGTCACTAAAACTGATCCCAGATCAGCTGTTTCTCATTTTCCGTTGATTTGGTTTGATATTTAGTCTTCGTCGGTTTTAGTTCTTGTTACTGTTCATTGTGTTTTCGTGTGAATACCTGTATGATTTCAGATGTGTGTGTCATCCCGTGTGAGTGTTATCATTATATGATTGTCTGTGTTTCTTAGCCTGCTTGTCTGTTGTTCTGTTTTCTTGTTATTATGATTCGATCTGGTTATACGACTCTGGACTGTTAAAACGACTATGGATGTCGATTTGCCCACATTAAATCTCGCTCTTCTTGGCATTTGGGTTTGCCTACCTAAAGCAAAGCGTTACAGACCTTTGCAAATCGTGCCTTTGTTCTGCAAATAAAGCTCTTGCTTTATTCATGCAGTGGTGACCTAGTTAATCATATAGCAAAGGCTTAATCATTTATTGTTTTATTACAATGGATAGGGCCAAACCAGCTTCACTGCCCTTGAGTAGTGACACCTGTACTCACTGTAGATCCTGGGTCTGTACACATTGCTTCCCACCCCATATGTGTGTAATCTTCTGCTTCACACTGTATTGTTCTTCACCTGGACTGTTTGGTTTTATTATGTTAATTTGCATTACAATGAACCTTTTCCTTGGGCACAATTTACATTTTACTTTTATTAGTTTTTTTTTTAGGCAGTACTAGTGAATAAAGTAAAAATTTCAACTAATGAAAGAGCACCACAAAACTTCCCCACTTTATTATCTGTATATGATATTTTTTTGTATTACAAATTTTCTAAAATGTTATGTTTAAATATGCAACTAGTGCATATTGTTTAAATAATAGCCAACAGGCTATTGAAAATTAATGACAATATTTTAATTGAAATATAGCTAGATGTATGTCAGGTTGGTACCAGTATGGCAAGTTAATTTACATTTTAGTTACCGGTAGTTAGTTAGGTAGTGAGTAATTAAGTAGGTAAGTAATACTCTTCATATGTTTGTTTTTTTTTTTTGCTGTTTTTAGCAGAACTGAATTTGAAATGGGCAACTAGCTGCTTTGAAGACTGTTTCAGTGTAGAAAATGAGGCTTTGAATGTGCTGAATTTTGGTGAAACCAGCATTTTGGTGAAACCAGACTACTGGGCCACACTCTGTGGACTGTGGAGCAAAGTAAGACTGAAGGTTTACTATGAAGATGACTGACTCCATCCACTGAAGAACTTGTCCAGCATTTCACTGTATGTCTCAGGATACTCCAGCTTCTTCATGAACTGAGTGAAGTGGAAATAGGACACCATGACGTCTTTGGGGTTCCTGGAGACGTAGATGATCTGGATTTGAAGACATCCAGCATTAGGGGCTAGTAAAATTCTAAAAGTTATTTCAGTTCTGTGTGTATATCTGAGTTATATAGTATGTTGATCTGAGTGTTTGTTTCTGTTTGTGCGTCCATGGGTGTGTGTCAGTATAATTGTGGAAAAAGCAGCGTGTGTGTTTCTGGATGGGCCTCCACTGCAGTAACTCACTTTGCCCTTAGTCTGCAGGCCCCGGGGCATTAGGTGCTGGTGTAGGTGGGAACAGAAGAGTCTGGGGGAGGGACGGTTTTCATAATGCTTCTCTTTCTCTCGGAACTCCAACCATGGCATCCGCTCATATGTCACCTCCTTGTTCAGCTCTGGGAAATCCTGCTCATACAGCAGTGTAATGATCCGCTGGGTCCATACTGTCCCTATGACCAGGAAAGACAATTGGAGAGAGTGACATGGAGAACATGGTTGCCATTTGAGTGAGTGTGTGTGTGTGTGTGTGTGGGGGGCTCTCCTTTCTGCACCTTAATCAGTCAATCATACATCCCTTCAGAGGATGTACAGCATGTTGTACATTTTTATTCCATTATCCAGTCGTTCTATTTCATTATGTTTTATTTGTAATTTATTTATCTCTCAAACATTCATCAGAATGACACACCTTTGTTAATATCATGATTAATCACCAAAGTCGAGACTAAATGGAAACCAGCAGAAATAATGTACTGAGGTATGTTTTCCAAAACATTTGAAATGATAAGTACTTCTGTTATGGTGGCCATCTTGTTAGCATTATATGGTGTCTTGTTAAGGTATATGTGTTTAGGTGCGTGTCTGTCTAACGTCCTTTGTCGGTGTCTGAAATATGCATGTTCCTATTTCAGTGTTATCGCTATTGGTGTGCTGTTTTCGTTAATTTGTTTTGCTTTTACGAAGCTCCAGGATCCTGCCTCTCTTCTTACATTAATCTTACGCGCGTTACAGAAACACAGAACTTGCAGGATGGCGTCCAAACGCAGCAAAAGAGGAAGAAAAAGGGGGAAAAGAGCCCGAAGTCCTGCCCAGTCATCAGCCTGGGGGAATTCTACCTGTGCCTGGGACAGGACTCCCTGGAGGAATCTGACCAGGCTTCAGAGTACAGGGCGAACATGTTACTCCCCACTCTGAGGTCCTTCTGTAGGTGGGCACAATTTACTCATGCCTGGAGGAGGACTCCGCAGGAAATGGACTACACACCCTACGGGTCCAGCCAGGAGGAGAATGAATGAGCCTCATCTGACAAGGCGTTGAGGAGGAACTCCCTGACGAATATGGGGAGGAAGCAGAATTGCTTTGTCCTCCGAATGACTCCGAGTCCCAATGGACCAACCTGACCTATGAGCCCCACTCTGAGGGCAGTCTGAGGGCACCTGGCGCTCCTGGAGTAGCGCCCTTGGGGAGGTGTTCTGTTTGATTATATATGTTGTACCTGTTTCTTGTTAAGGTGTGTGTATTTAGGCGTATATCTGTCTAACGTTGTTTGTGTTTAAAGTCTTTGTTCAAGGTTTTGGAGATTAAGAAAGCTTTTGGCACACACTCGCAAAACTAATGTTCAATTTATGTCGATCAATAAGAGGGTCGATGGGAACGTGGAAATGAACTAGTGTTGTGATTGGTAGAGAGACCGGAGATTGAGGGGTTGGAGCTGTTTGATTGGCTGGGTGATAGAGAGTGGTGATTGGTGGGTGATTGTCTATGCGCTTGTCTTCGTCTGGGTGTTACTTGGAACATGACAGCTTTACAGTAATGAATGAACCAGTTAATGCTCCACAGAGTGAGTGTCCTGCAAGGAGACTGATGTTTCAGAGCTTCTATACAAAACATGGCCAGGTTACTAGGCATTGGTAAAATGACTGTTTCACAACATTGAAAAGAATTACTGGAAACAATATTCATTGCTCCTTAAAATCTGCAGTGCAATTATACATATTTGGTCCAAACAAGCAATAATTTTTTATCTCTTTTAGCTTTGTGTAACATTGCACAGCTTTGAAGCATGAAGGTAAATAATAAAGTGAGATCTAACTGTGTAAATGCTTATCGATACAAGGCACGTCACTTTTCCCATATGACCCCCATATGACCCCCTTATGACCCCCATATGACTATGGAAACCTTTTTCTGTCCACAGATTAATCATAAATGATGGATGCCAATGTAAGTACATTACATTTCAGTTTTATCATTACTGCAACTTGTAATTTGATTTTATGGTCAATAAAATGTCTGTCACGTCTGACACAGCCCTGTTTTCACTAACATTTTTCCTGGGTGCAGATATTGTTCAGTATTTAGGTTGTAAATACTTTGTTAATTTAGCTCAAGTGACAGATCTGTGTTGAATTAATTGTTTGTATCAATTAATAGGTCAATGCTAGAAACAGAAATGTATTCATTTTTATCAGAGATGTGCAGGGTGCCTGAATACAAAATTATTAATCTTATTCTGATACATAAAAAAAATATTTAGAAAAAAATGATGTACCCCATCATCCCCTAATGTCAGTATTAAGTATTAAGTATTTTGAATCATATATTGACCAAAGTCTCCAGACCCAGGGTTATGTGCACGAAACATAAGTGGTTTATAAATCCATTTATTTACTAATGAATTAAGCAAAATGCACTGACTCATCCAAAAAACCAAAAACAAACATAACTTACCAGATTTAGGGAACGTAACCACAAACAGATCATCATCCCTTATTTCAAACGTCTCCAGACTATCAAGATAAGTAAGACTCGTGTCATAGCCGTGGTCTGTGGGGTAGACCATTCTTCTGTAAGTAAAGAGTTTGTCACTAAGCTCCTTGTATTCATCCTGAGCCATTGTTTTGAGATAGAGTGTTTCAAATCTCTCCGTTACTCATAATAGATGGTGCAGTAGCGCTAAATCAATTTAAAGTTACATATTTATGACTTAAACGCTCATTCTATTGGTTGCCGAGCTCATTGAAGAGTTTACTATTGGCTGCAGACCTTCGAACTTGTAAACGAATCTTATCATATTTTATTTATCTTTTAGAGTAGGTGCACGCCGCCACTGGTGCCTCTGGCACGTACGCTTTGTGATGCACAATGAACTGTGTACAGGGAACATATACTACACACATATGTACTTAGTCTAAAAAAGCCCTGCAACTCATCAGGTTAACTTTATTCACTGTAGAGATAAGAGCTGGCCAGTTCCAGGTCATCACTGCCAGCGGGGAATGTTACATTCCTGGGCCATTTATACATGTTACATCACACCAGTGTAGTTCAAATCTGTGGTTATGACTACACACCACTGTAGTTAAAATCTGTAGTTATGACTACACACCAGTGTGGTTCAAATCTGTAGTTATAAGACTGTGACCTCACAGTAAAAACCGAAACATACTGTGCTTTGCTACTAAAAGGCCTCACAGCAGGTGCAGAAGTAAAACAAACAAAACCCACAATTATTAGCAGAGCTGAAGACACCTGAACTGAATCAAACCTCCTCATTGCCTATTTAGCTTTGTTTTGCATAGCATTGTGTCTTCAAATGTTTTGTTGACCTATTACATGGTTATTACATTGCTATTACAAACTCAATTCAATTGCAGCGCTTAATGTTTTTAAAATGACTATTATGTTTATGACTATGAGTTAATGATCACACATCCATGGCTCTAAAAATCACATAAGTATAAAATATATTTAACATACAAAAGTATAAGCTGCACACATGAAACCCGCATGCCAGCTATTATCTAGATAATGTGCAAACAACTAACAAATTAAGAAGGTAAATATTGGTAAATGTATTTCAAGAGAAATCTGTATATGAACTACCACATATTGCAATTTTTTTTTCCAGCCCATGTGAGATGTCTGTATATAATAATGTGATGCACACAGGCTCAACATGCAGTAACATGAATGAGACTAGTCATCTATCTTACTATATCATGTGTTACATGAGATTTCTGACATTCATTCTAATAGCTATGACATGAATTCGGCATTTCGTTCATCAAACGCAAATTCACGTTTTTTTTTTCTGTTCAAGATCGTGAAATGTTAAATCTTCACTATATCCAAGAGTGGGATTGCTATTATGATGTTATTGCTAATGAATTGATTGCTGGACTATCTCTGATCTTGGTCCCATTCGAATTTGTCATGTGAGCATTTTTATGGACTACGTGTTCCAGAGTCTGAAAAATTGAAGAAGGTTAAGCCTTTTATAAAACAGAGGTAACATCATCCCACACAAGGTCACATATTGGTGAAAATATCTTCATATCTGTTGGAAAGCATCAATTTGCTTGGTGAGGAGATCTATATAGACCAAATCAATATGAAACGTATTGCCCTAGACCCCCCAAAATAATATCAGGAATGTAGAATATGATGATAAACTTGTTCATGCTTTATTCTCCAGCAGGGTCGATGATCTTCTAAATAAACTTCACTAAATATTCAATAGCTTATTCAGGATTCTACAGAAATCATTTTAACCAGCACAAAGAGAACGGAGCACATTACCGTGGATCTAAAACCAGAAGAACTGACAATAGTCTAGAAATCGTTGAATGGGTTAGGTCCAGAATAATAATATAAAGTCTGGAGGTCTCTCACAGACAGCCCAGCTTGTATAGCACAGACTTCAAACCAAACACCATGAAGCAGCATTTAGCTTTTATACTGTATATAACAGGAATCTCCCATATTAATTTAGAGTTGCCCTGTATGAAAATATTTCTAAATGCAGACTAAACATATTTCCATTCTCGTGAGCATATATTTTAGATAATTCTTTTCAGCATTTTGTCCACATAATTTCCACTTTTATAAACTTTTATAATCCACGTTTATCATTTTAAAATTAAAATGAAATAATAACATAATTTGATCTATTCTATTTTATACATTAATAATTTTCTTTATGTAATTCTTGTCTTTTGTGTGCATCTGAAGAAATGAACAGTGTTAAGGTTCCTCTCAACCATGCAGCTCAGTAATGTCCCACACAAACTCCAGATGGAGGTCTTTCATCCTTTCCTGGAAAACCTGGTCGAAGCGTTCGTTCTCTGCCACTGTTAGAGAGTTCTTCCAGTCTCCCACTGTACCTGCAAACCCAAATCATAACAGAACAGCTGCCACTCAAATCCAAATAATGATTATACTGTAACAAGACTTTGATTATAATCACAGGTCTGTGTATTATTTACACCCTTGGTTTTCAAGTATTAGTTGCTGCTCATTGCTTCGTTATTCAAGTTTTGTTTACAGTTCGTTCTAAGCCTTTCTTAGAATTTCTCTGCTTTACATTTTGTTTCTTGTATCCTTCCTGTGTTTCGGAGTTCCTGGTAATCTTAAGTTCTTGTTCATATCCTTAGCTCTTGTGTATGTTTCATGTGATGTTCCCAGATGTTTTGTTCCTGTAGTGCCCACATGCCTTCATTGTTGCTAGTATAACCTTTGTTTCAATTTTGGCTGTGTTTGATTTACTTTGCTTTATTATTAAAACTGTTCTTGCTCGATGCTGCGTTGGTTTCGTCTCTGATCCCCTTAAAGCCGATACACTCTGTGATTGTGTTCGCCTCCTAACCCAACTCGTGACAGACCCCTACTAAAGTATTCATCAATTCAAGGTGGAGAGGCACAGCATGCTGTGTTTGATTAATATGCTGTATCCACACTGTGCTAAAAAAGTACAATTATTTGAGACTTCACTGTGTAGATTTTGTCCAGTTTTTATGCAGTTTGATGAAATTTCATGCGGACTGGCCAATGCTAAGCCTGTCAAATCTGCGCTGACCCAAGCAAACTCCAACAAACTTTTGATCCCTATCGCTGGTCTTCTGGAACAGACTCTCTCTAAACTACAGCTGCTCACCTCCACCACCTATTGGAGGAAAGCTCTTTGAGTGGCTATGAGAAACTCTCTAACCACTCAAACTCTCTTTGAGTGGCTTTGAGAAACTGTCTAACCTTTGCGGAGGAAGTTCCCCTTTCCTTTGTCTTCATCTGGCAGGAACTCATAGTTGGCCATGGGGTCTTTCTTCATGTAGTTGAAACTGGCTTTTTCCACCACACTATCAATGGCAGCATCAGAGAGATTCTTCCCCACAAAGTCACAGATACGCACCACTGCACCCCTCAGGTCCTGAGAAACAGCAACACTTGAATTGTGTGAATTAGGACTGTAACCATACAATAATACACAACAATAATAAATGTGTCATTGTTATATCATTATTGTGAATTAGGACTGTGATCATACAACAATACACAACAATAATAAATGTGTCATTGTTATATCATTATTGTGAATTAGGACTGTGACCATACAACAGTACACAACAATAATAAATGTGTCATTGTTATATCATTAGTGTGAATTAGGACTGTGACCAAACAACAATACCCAACAATAATAAATGTGTCATTGTTATATCATTAGTGTGAATTAGAACTGTGACCATACAACAATACACAACAATAATAAATGTGTCATTGTTATATCATTAGTGTGAATTAGGACTGTGATAATACATTGATATACTTCTATGTCACTATATAAAATAATTTATAAGACAATTAGCAGTCTCAGTATTTTATATTTTGGAGAAGTTAACATGAGAGAATTAATTCAGAAAGATGTTCATACCACAGTAAATCAACAACAGTAATATTTTATCAATATAATTCTATGAAAGGTTCACATAGACATTAATAATTAAATTTTTACAAGCTTGTCCATGAGAAAATTCATGTTAGTTCTGTATGATTAATTTACTATATTAAAAAATGACTCTCACCTTGATCATTTCCTCATAGCTGATAAACAGAATGTCATATTTGTCCTTGTTGGTGTACCATCCTCTGACATGATCAAACCAGCAGCCACCCACCACTACACAGGAGGCACATGGTGAACACTAGAACCAGAAATGACCACTACACAGGAGACACACAATTAATACTACAATCAGAACCAACCACTACACAGGAGACACACAGTGAATACTTCAATCAGAACCAATCACTATACAGGAGACACACTGTTATTACTACAATCAGAGCCAATCACTACACAGTAGACACACAGTTAATACCACAATCAGAGATCACCCCTACTAGAATCACCCCGTACTGATCTTGGTCACTTAAACTGATCCAAGATCAGCTGTCTGGAACTTCACTTTGACAACTGCTGACAACACTTCAGGTCGTGGTTGGAGGTTAGCTGATAGGAAAGCAAGTAAAGATCTTGAATCTCGCATGCGTAGTTAACCCTATGGGATCACAAAATTCTTTTACAACAGGGTTAAGGAAGGACTGCCATGAAGAAAGCCTATGTGTTATACTTAATTTCATAAAAAAAGCGTCAATATAGGGGAAGCCTAAAGACAGCCTTTATTGTAATAGATCTCTGCCTGCCAGTCATATAATTTATGAAATACGCACACCAAGTCAAGTCACATTTATTTATATAGTGCTTTTACTCATGGGTTCAAGTCCCTAATGAGCAAGTCAGGGGCGACACTAGCAAGGAAAAACTCCCCAGGCTGGGATTAGGAAAAATCCTTGGGATGATCAAGACTCAGAAGGGAACCCATCCTCCACCGGGTGCAGCTAGTAAAGGAACATTACCATTTGTTAACAAATCTATCAAAATACAAGTGAGAAAAGATCAACAGATGCCTTCCACTTCAAGTGTATTTCAAATCAAATGCAGGAGTCATTTCTCCTGCCATTTTTAAAGTCAAAGTGTTCTACAAAAGTTTTTTTTTCCAGATGTTTGATGCAAATAATACTCTAAAAGATTTGTGGTGAAACAAGACTAGGACACACTCAGACTGTGGAGCAAAGTAAGACTGAAGGTTTACTATGAAGATGACTGACTCCATCCACTGAAGAACTTGTCCAGCATTTCACTGTATGTCTCAGGATGATCCAGCTTCTTCATGAACTGAGTGAAGTGGAAATAGGACACCATGATGTCTTTGGGGTTCCTGGAGACGTAGATGATCTGGATTTGAAGACATCCAGCATTAGGGGCTAGTAAAATTTTAAAAGTTATTTCAGTTCTGTGTGTATATCTGAGTTATATAGTATGTTTATCTGAGTGTTTGTTTCTGTTTGTGCGTCCATGGGTGTGTATCAGTATAATTGTGGAAAAAGCAGCGTGTGTGTTTCTGGATGGGCCTCCACTGCAGTAACTCACTTTGCCCTTAGTCTGCAGGCCCCGGGGTATTAGGTGCTGGGGTAGGTGGGAACAGAAGAGTCTGGGGGAGGGACGGCTGTCATAATCCTTCTCTTTCTCTCTCAACTCCAACCAGGGCATCCACACATATGTTACCTTCCCCTTCAGCTCTGGGAAATCCTGCTCATACAGCAGTGTAATGATCTGCTGGGTCCATACTGTCCCTACGACCAGGAAAGACAATTGGAGAGAGTGACATGGAGAAAGTTATGAGGAAAAGAGAAATTCTTGCAGTTACACACTTTGGAGTGCTATATCAAAATTATGAATATAATCTACTGCATTTGTTGCTTAAAAAGAAAAAAAATCCTGATAACTTAATAAATGTTTATATGGCTGTCTCCATGTGGGGGACCCTGCTCTATGGAGCATAACTGATTCATTTGAGGACAACAAAGCAATTTCATTCTTGATCTCATATGAGCTACAGTTTAAAAGTGTAGAAATACTAAATAATCACTTTCACAAATATTGTATGCTGCTTTTAGTGGTCCTAATGGTTTATTGTTCATTAAACAAACAACTAGTTGCAATTTACTCCCGTCAAACCTGTGCAAAACCCCTTATAAATATGAAGTTCAATATTAGGTATGATAATTGTTTACATTGTTTTGCAGATATTGTTGCCTACGTCACGAAGTCACTCCTCAGTAGTAATAGCGTTACTCTCCATTTATTCCCATACTCACCACAGTGTGCAACGTGCATTATGTAATTTTGTGAAAACTGTTTGAAGAGCCAGGCACTTTCGCATGGATCGCCGTACATGTTACTCCCACAGGATTAACTTTTATTATACCCAGTCTCCTCTAGCCTGGCGTTCCCGCGCTTAAATTACAAATCATGCCTTTCTATTCGCAGTTTACCCTTACTGTTTGCTCACTGTAAAATCCGCCCCATTATCTCGTAAAGATAAGATATCACCACGTGCTAAGTGGCC
>JAOYMR010000019.1:1872796-1885638 GCA_025802075.1 Tenebrosternarchus preto | reverse complement strand
AGTCCATACTGAGTGAATAAGATCACCAGGCAGGTTGATTCAGTCCATACTGAGTGAATAAGATCACCAGGCAGGTTAATTCAGTCCATACTGAGTGAATAAGATCACCAGGCAGGTTGATTCAGTCCATACTGAGTGAATAAGATCACCAGGCAGGTTGATTCAATCCATACTGAGTGAATAAGATCACCAGGCAGGTTGACTCAGTCCAAACTAGACACACTGGAGGATGCTGGGAAAGGTGTTCATAAGGAACCCTGTCACCCACTACACAAAACACTACAAGAACAGTGATCATGGAGAACACCTCTCACCCACTACACAAAACACTACAAGAACAGTGATCATGGAGAACACCTCTCACCCACTACACAAGACACTACAAGAACAGTGATCATGGAGAACACCTCTCACCCACTACACAGGATCTGCATCTATGCCTCATCTTTTCTTATCACATCTTAACTGCCTTTAAAGATTATTGCTTGTTTCATTCCTGGTTTTGCCATTTCCCCTAATAAACTTGCCATGTTGCAAAATGTGTTGACACTCAGTTCAACTGAGGGGGCATATTCTATCTTAAACAAAGAGTGTAAAAACACAAAACTGCCACTTTAAATGCTCAGAAACCATGTGAAAGGTTTCAGAGGTCATTAAATGACTGTGAACACCAACCTGCTGACAGTAAGCAAAATAAAGACCACCATAAAGCACCATAAAGCTCAGTGGTTTGCAGTGCATAAAGTGAGTGCAAAATATGTCCAGAAAGGGTATGTAGGAATGGCTCCTGCAGCTATTACTAATAAATAGCTTTGATTAGTAATATACCTAGATAAGAGATGCATCCTATAATAGAAAAAAAATGTCAAGTAGTCTATATGAATAGGTTGATGTCTCTATTAGCATGTCCAAAGGCAAGAAGCTAGCTGGTAGCATACTCGACAATTTGGGTGATGATGGCACTAACATTGACAAAAGAGGGAGAGCTTATATTAAATGTAATAAATTATAATAAATACTACAAATGTCAGATTCAAGAGAGTGGCTGACTGGACACAGATCACTGAATGTACACAGAAAAGAAAGAAACAGCATTGAGAAAAACCCCAGTGGAGACATGGATAACTATGACTATGTTCCTCATTTTATGCAGGGTCATTGAATCATTCAGTCTGGAACTTAATTGGACTCTTGCTGCTGTAATGCCAAAATGGAAAGAAGCTAAATGCTCAGACCTTGATCTTGAGACTTTCCATTCCTCTAGAGGAATTCTCTCTCTGCAATTACTGTAGCACTATGTGATCTGCTTAAAGGGAGTCCTAGACAACACGATCCCATCACATACAATGATTTCGTGCAGGTTGCTTTTACAGCTGAAATCAGCTCTGGAATCCACACCAGCTCTAGGCCTTTGTAAACCTAACGAATCAGATACTATGTGTGTTCAGGAGATCTCTGGGTTCATGACCTCATAAGTGCCCTGTAGCTTATCTCTCTGCTACATTAGATGCTGTAGTTTGGGCCCATGCTTGTGAGCACTATATGGCACTTATCTTGCTCTCTGGCTTTTGCACGCCGGCTCTGGAACATGCTGTAACAGTTCTAAAAGTGCACATTCGCTGTCGACACCACTAAATCATGCACGTGTTCTGTCTGGAAGTTTTAATCACTCTCAGTGTTTTGATTCAAAAAGCACCCATGAACAACTCATTCTCGTCTTTGGTTTCGACACAGGTTCCTGAAGAGAGAGAGGATTGTATTCAGTCGTTTACACACCATGGGCATGCATCCTTAGCGTCGGAGACTAGGGAACAGGCGACGACAACAGTGTCGGGAGCGGCGGCCTCTGCGTCGAGAGCCAGAGAATAGGCGACAACCTCGGCGTCGTGGGCAACGGCATCTGCGTTAGCGGGAGCGGCAGCCTCAGCGACAACCTCTGCATCGGAGACCAGGGAACAGGCGATGACCCCCGCGTTGTCGGGAGCCAGAGAGCAGGTGACGACCTTCGCGTCGTCGGGAACGACGACCACATCGTCTGAGGGTGGAGAACAGACGACGGCCTGTGCTTCGTCATGGGCATCGACTTCTGCGTCATGAGCGACGGCGTAGGCCTCTGCGTCTGGAGAGTCTGCATCGTGAGTGACGACCTCGGCGTCGTCGGGGGTGGTGGCCTCGCCGTCGGAGAGCTGAGAACAGGCAGCGGCCTTGGAGTCGGGAGCAACGACCACCGCGTTGTAGAGCAGAGACCAGGCGGCGACTTCCACGTCAGGAACGACGGCGTCCGCATCGGGAGCCGGAGACCAGACTACGTCACCCATCGGGTCCGGCTGTCCCGGAGGGGTGGCTACTGCAGGCAGCGACCGTGGGTCTGCAGCAGTGACGGCTTTCATAGCGGGCTCTGTAGTGGCGGTGTCCTTCATGTTGCAGGCAGATGTGAGGAAGGTCCGCCTCCCTACCCTTGGGATTGGGGAGGACAGATGGGCCATCAGAGCCTGCCTAGATCCTGGGCCTAGCCCCCCCCCCAAAAAAATTCTATGGAGTGCTTCCTACAGGGGCTAGGAGTGAGCTTTACTTCTGGCGATGGCAACGAGTTCGCTACTGCTTCAGAGCCAGGAACTAGGCCGTTCTGCTGTGAGCACGTATCCTTAGACTCATCATTAACGTGGGTGGAGAACCTTGCTCTCATTAGGTTATAAAACCCATCCAGTGTCCGCATCTCCACCGAGCGGTGTTTAAGGGCTATGGTAGCCCACTGTAAGTTTTCCCCACAAGGGATCGCATCAAAAACCTCACTATGTCGGGCTCAGGTGGTGCCGGTATCTGCAGATATTGGATATACAAACGACACTGCAGTATGTATCCCTCCACGGAGTCCTCGCCATCGTATCCCTGTGGTGGGTGGAGCAGTGAGGGAATGAACATAGAGGTTTCCACAGAGGAAAACTGAAATTGTTGAGGAAATTGTTGTTTTTACCTGTTTTTTTGTAAGGTGACCTTGGGTTTTTGAAAGGCGCCATGAAATAAAATGTATTATTATTATTATTATTATAAATGGGGAACAGGTGATTATGGAAATTTCCACGAATACGATCTGTCATCCTGTGGAATTTGGTTCCAACTCTATTTACAATGGATTCCACTGCCAAAGTGTGAGTGAAAAGATGTTTTGGTGCTTTTAAACTAATCTTCCTGTAGGGTGGAGGTCAGTCTAACAGCAAAAGGGTGGAGGTAAGTAACAGCCAAAGGCACCACCTTGCCCTGTGCTGAAACTCTGTTTCAGGACATCATTCCCCAGTGGGGGCTTCCTGAGAATCATACCAGAAACAGAACAGAATCATACCAATACACACACTTTCCTGGGCAGGTAATCTTGAGATCTGTTGACCTTTGAAAATGCACCAGAAATTGCATTGTCCCTACAGGCCATAGACCTCTGGACAGGTGGATTGTGAAGACTGTATCATCAAAGAGAGATTGATCAAGCTTCAGAATCAAGGGCTAAAATGGCCCCTCAATGGCCTGTACTTTGTAGTATAAGGGCAACCAACAGGACCATGATGTTCCATCTGAACACCAAAAGTGTGCTTAATGTCCTACACTCCTTAACAACCATCAGGTACAGAACACAAGGACAGGTTCATGATGATTAGGTCTTTGCACTCAATATAGGGAGCAGCAAAGGGCACAAATTAAATATAAATGTGATTTGTATGTTGATGTTAAATAACTTATTCTTAAATACATATGAATATATTTTCTACTGTAAGAAGTATGTTTAGTAACCTTATTACAGCACATTATTATAATTGTTTATGTTACCATATAATGATGCTGTTGGTTAAAAAGCCAGTGAAACAAGCAAACAACTGACAGGATGTGCACCAAGAAAATTACAAAATTACAAATGAGATAAAAGCTAAAAATGTGTCACTACACTTCAGATGTGAACCAATATTTGATTCAGAATAGTGTGTCAGGCTTTCTGACTCACGGCCATTTTGACTCCTTGAAATGAATCAAGGGCCACCGGCAGCCAAGACTCCTGAAGCATTTATGAGGATTGCGTGGATGCTTCGCTGTAAGTAAATAGCATGGATGCTCCATTAAACCATTACACAACATGGGACCATTAAACAGGCCATTTCAGTCTCTCTCTCTTTCGCACACGCGCGCGCACATAAACACACACACACACTCTCTCTCTCTCCAAACCAGTACTTGACAGCAAAGAACAGAATTCAGCGACACTGTAAAACAAGGCTGCGCCAGATGCGCTTGATTATGTTTAAATAATCAGGTTCCTTCGTTAGACAAAGCAGGTACCTCTTCTATCAATTTCTACATCACTGTACATCTACATCCGTTTTAGTTGTGCTTTTGTTAGTCGCTGTGGATAAGAACGTCTGGTAAATGCCTTAAATGTAAATGTAAAATGTAAGTACGGGGGTCATTTACACAACAAGTAATTGCAATCATGAACAAGAACTGGACTGCAGATTTCAGTGCTCTTATGAAGTTTAGATTAACTAAAGATCATCTTTGTGACTTTTTGGTTACAATAGTCACAGCTCGCGCTGAACCTTCTATCATTATGAGCTAAACACAGGGATTAATCTGGTGCTTGTTGCAAAATGTCACAAAACATTACGGCCTCAGAGGACAGAAATCGAAGTTTATTTTAAATTAAAATAAACTTCGACTTAAAAAAATCTAAAACTTCGAATTAAAATTTTTAACGCCAAAGTCCCAGCTACAGTGGGCAAACACCTGTGTGCTAATCACTTAATCTCTGACTGCTGTTCAAACTTGGATCAGATCACTGGCAACACCTTTCCTACAAGAGAGACCAATACCAATTGTGGAAGGCTAAACTGCAGGCGAGAGAAATGTAAAAAAAAATTATGCTAGTAGCCTATGGTTGGCCGTTTATTATACAGATTCCATAAATTCCAGAAATCAAGAATCGGGTAGAGAGAACAGGAACGCCTTCGTGATTGGGGGAACACCTTAAAAAGTACAACATTGCCATCTACTGGTCATTTTCCTTTATCGGGAATATACTGCTTCGTTGGGTTTCTTTATTCATTCCAAATGTAAGTTAATCTTAAACATATTACACGTCATTAAGCAATACACACAGCATATAATGTGCGTTTAAGAAATGGTGGGGGGGGGGGGGTGTACTGCGAGTTGGGCGTCCGTGCCCAAGTTGGTTTGCACGAGCTGTCAGAGTAGAGTTGAGCTGAAGTGCCGAATGGAACGTGCGTTAACGGATGCGTCACGTCAGACGGTTCGAGCGAGCTGCAGTTCGCGAACTGTGAAGAAGTTATAACGTCGGCTGACAGTTTTTGTGGAATAGTAAAATTCCGCAGTCACAGAAATAACCCAGTTGCAGAAATGTCACCAAAAAGGCTTAAAATGCGCTCGTACCCGTTTTCTGTTTTGTTATATGCAAATATACCTGCATATAATATTGGAGTTAGCCAACCAGCTGTATATCATTTCCCTCCGTAACTTTAGAGCGGGAATATATACCGAATGAAAAAGGTAATACTAATGTGTTTTAAAATTAAAACTGAATTGAAACAGAACTGTCGTCAACACTAAACAGTTCCGTTCCTACTTGCTGACTCTTCTTTGACTTGAATACACTGGATGAATTCAAAGTTCCTTCAGCCAAACGCGGCACTGACAATTTACGAAAATATGACGAAATTTAGTATGCAAACTGTACTAAACTTTCTCAGTCATATTTACTGCGATATTTACTGTCGTGGTCCGTGTAACGTCATTTAAAATGCCAAGAACGATATTAAAGGACAACCAACATGCATTTTAGTAAACAAATGTCATCAGACGTGTTATTGTTTGGGACTTCGAGGCTGTGTTCTCAGAGTGAAACGTATTTAAGCAGCAAACAAAAAGAAACTACGCTTGCATATTCGATTTGTATTTGTAAAAACAAGATATATAAACAAATGCAGATGAATTTATTGGCCTTAGTTATGAATCTCTGATGCCAGTGAATGAAGATGAATGAACCAGTGAATGATGAGTGAACCAGTGAGTGATGAATGAGTGAACCAGTAAATGATGAATGAGTGAATCAGTGAGTGATGAATGAGTGCACCAGTGAACGATGAGTGAACCAGTGAGTGATGAATGAGTGAACCAGTGAATGATGAATGAGTGAACCAGAGAATGATGATTGAACCAGTGAATGATGAATGAGTGAACCAGTAAATGATGAATGAGTGAATCAGTGAGTGATGAATGAGTGCACCAGTGAACGATGAGTGAACCAGTGAGTGATGAATGAGTGAACCAGTGAATGATGAATGAGTGAACCAGAGAATGATGATTGAACCAGTGAATGATGAATGAGTGAACCAGTAAATGATGAATGAGTGAATCAGTGAGTGATGAATGAGTGCACCAGTGAACGATGATTGAACCAGTGAGTGATGAATGAGTGAAGCAGTGAATGATGAACGAGTAAACCAGTGAATGATGAATGAGTGAACCAGTGAATCATGAGTGACTGAACCGGTGAATGATGAATGAGTTAACCAGTGAGTAATCAACTGAAGGAGTTAGTGAATGAAGGAGTGAACAACAACTGCAAGTGAGTGAGTGAACAATGGAGTGAGCAAAACGTGAGTGAGTGAATGAGGGTGTGAGCGTGAAGTGTGTGAGTGCATGGGGTGTGAGTGAACAAATAATCCAGTGGATAAGTGAACTGGTCATCCACAGGATCACACATTCAGCTCTCTCTTCTGTGTGTGTGTGGTCCTGTCTGCTACATGATATATAGTGTGACCCAGCTTTCGATGGAAGGTGGATATGAGAGGGGGGATTGTGGAGCCCTTAAGCCCAAACTCAGGCACTCTGGTTCAGCTGAGACCCGCACCACTTGCTACTCTCTCTTCCAAGCCCTTTCCCACATATAGATCAGATAATCCTTTCAGGGCTCAACACACACACACACACACACACACACACACACACACACATACACATACATACATACATATATATGCACACACTCTTTTTGAAGGCATTAGCAGGTTTTTTTGAACATTCAAATTCATTTAATTGCCTAAATGCAGTACCAGTACCAAAACTCTGAATTAAAAATATATATTTTTTCCTGTAGCTCACTGTTTGATTCAGCTTCTCTGTGCAGTGGGTCAAAGCGGGATGTTTCGGAGAGCCTCTCCTCACAGGGATCGCAAGCCGCTGCCTAGCATTTCGTGGATCCGCCTGTGGGGCTGTCCACCAGCCCTAAGGGCACCACGATGGTCTGCTCCACGGACCATTTGGGTACAATAGGGAGCAATGTACCTGCCGTTCAAAAAGGATCTTTTCATGTAGGCCGTAAGCTGATCCAGGGTCTTTCCTGGCCAGGGTGTGCCCGGCGTTCTCTGGTTTACCTGGGGGAGGGCACACAGGCATGATGGAGCCATGGAGGGAGGGAGTGTGAAGAAAGGGAGGCAGCTGGTCATTGGGAATCAGGGATGAATGGAGGAAAGAGGAGAACTCTGAGAAACGACAAACAAACAAAGGTGTTGTCTTGTGTTAATTCCATCACTCTCCTGCATAATCAAGATATTTCAGCATCCTGGACACACACACACAAAAATACACACACACATGCACACACCGACACACACACAAACATACACACAGATACATCTACATACACAGATACACAGACACACAGATGGCCAGAAATGGTGCATAAACAGACAAAAATAAGAATACAGATAATTATTCTTCATGTGATGATTTTGTGAAATCATGACGGCTGTCCTGTATCTATGACCTTGATTTCTTTAAATGCAAGCCAGTAATTCAGAGTCTTTAGTAAAAGAATACAAAACAAACAACACAATACAAAACTGTCACTATTAACAAAAGCGTGGTAATCACAAACCGAAGCGCCTACATTATACAATACAAAAGGATAGGACCGCTTATTACGCAATTCTCTGGCCGTGCTGCGCGCAGCTGAAATCTTCCGTTAGTTGCTTCCTGTCTGCGGGTTTGACTCGTGGCCCATCACCAGCGCGCGCTGAGCCCCGTGTCATCTCGGGTATGAGGGAAACCTGTTCGGGATTAATGCCTCAACAGTCAATGCGTTTATGCACATAGGAAACGACCACATCTCTGGCATAGATTTTTTCTTCTTCAGAGAACAGACAGAGAAAACATTTTGTATAATACTAAATGTTGATTTTCTACTCGACACATGGCAAATTTCCGGTTTTTTTTGTAAAGTTCATGATTTTGGATGAAATACAGCGTAAATTAAGCAATTCTTCAAAGTAGAAAGGATTATGTTTCATAGAAGGGTGAGTTTTTCGTACCGTTAATTTCCCATTGTCAAATAGGGGAAGTGGGAGGGGTGTTTGGCCTTTTTGAAGAACCCCATGTCGTTTCCTTTGCGTTTCACGAACTGACAAGTGGAGTGACAGGTACAGTCGGCATGGGATCATTTGTTGTTTACTTTTAGAAACGTTTATTCTTTTGCAGTCAACAAGGCATTGGTCCCCCAAAAGCTAATATGTAGGATATTAGTTTTGAGTGATCTTTAATCCATTCCAGCGGGTAGACTAGCAATTTGTTGAAAACGCTTTAAAATTATTTCTTGCGTTTAGATTAATAAAGCAAACGTGGTAAGACAACAGCGAAAAGTTGCGCGTAGACCCGACTAACACAGTGGTAACAATGTTTACTCCCGGTTTTGGACTACATTTGGGAGTTTTGCGCTTAAATAAGACTTATGGCAGGGCATGCCTGCAGTAAACCAATATGCAAGCTACAGTTTTATTTCGTCTTCAGTGTCAACCTGTTTTCTCGATTCTTGGCTCGTCAAAGAAATGAAACCCTCCTGCCAAATACTAAAACATGACCCCAAGAAAACTGATTCGCGTCCTGTTTTCTGCCGTACTGACATTGTCGTTCATTATAGTTCTCGTGGCTTTGCAACTACGAGATAGAAATATTCAAAAACTCTCCCCAGAACTCTCATTCAGATCTATGCATCTTCTGAACGAAAGTAAACAGGAGAACAGAGAGCGCTCCGCTTCGTCCGTAAAATCAGCGCCCCTGGTGTCAAAAACGGGACAATCGAACCACATCGACTCAGATCGCGAGACGTCCAAAAATAAAAGTGAAAAAGTGAGAGAAGATAAGCCAAGGCCAAACAGCCTGCCAAAGCTACAGATGAAAGACATTTTCATCGCGGTAAAAACCACGGGCCGATTCCACAAAAGCCGCCTCGCGCTCTTACTGGAGACGTGGATATCCAGGACCAAGGAGCACGTGAGTAGTGTTATTCTCTGCCCATCTTTAGACTATGTCTGAAAGTTTCAGACGCGCGTGTTCATTATTCACTAGCACCCACCTACCGATTCGGAGCGGGCAGTATATTTTGGCAGCGCACCAGATAACACAACTGAAAACAATGTAATCCGAACAAAAGAGCTAAGGTATCCATCCCTCGGACTGTAGACTACATTGTATTAATACAAACCGTATACTTTAGAATCAACAGCCAAAAGCCACTAATGGGGATTTATAACTCACTAAGCTGATCATACAGCAGTGTGTGACATACACACCACAAATATAGACACATGGTCTCTCTCTCTCTCTCTCTCTCTCTCTCTCTCTCTCTCTCTCCCCCCATGTGTCTCTGATAGCTGTGATGACAGTGATTCTCACTGCCTCTCTGTCTCTCTCTCTGACTGACCTGCCGTGCTGTTCTAACTGCAGGGCTGACACTGTCCAGGTTGTTGGCAGTGGCTGGTTCTGCCTGCCCTTATCTGCAAGTGCCTTGTCAAAGCAAATTCCCAACATCCAGCGCAGCACACACACCACTGAAGGGCTTCCAACACTCCAGAAGCACAAGGGCCACTGTCCAGGGACCCACACTGATAGTGCATGCACTAGGAAACCTGGGAAAAGCATCAGCTGCTGTTTGGGATCTAGATGTACTGTACAAAAATCATGCTGTGTGTGTGTGTGTGTGTGTGTGTGTATGTGTGTTTGTATGTGTGCATAAGTGTTTTTGTGTTGGTACACATTCAGGAGAGTGTGGGTAGTGTCTGTGGTCTGCAGGAGAGACTGTGGGGTGGGGTGTAGTAAGGATGGGGTGTGTTCACGTGTGTGTTGGGGTGTAGTAAGGGTGGTGTGTGTTTGTATGTATATGTGTGGGGGTGTAGTAAGGGTGGGGTGTGTTTGGGGGGGTGTACTAAGGGTGGTGTATGTTTCGTGTGTGTGTGGGGTGTAGTAAGGGTGGTGTGTGTGGGGGTGTAGTAAGGGTGGTGTGTGTGGGGGGGTTGTAGTAAGGGTGGTGTGTGTTTGGGGGGGTGTAGTAAGAGTGGTGTGTGTTTATTGGGGGGTGTCGTAAGGGTGGTGTGTGTTTGGAGGGGTGTAGTAAGGGTGGTGTGTGTTTGGGGGGTGTAGTAAGGGTGGTGTGTGTTTTTTTGGGGGGTGTAGTAAGGGTGGTGTGTGGTTGGGGGGGTGTAGTAAGGGTGGTGTGCCTTTTCTGTGTACCAGCAGGAAGCTGCAGATGCAGATACAGAGAAAATGAAACAGCGACCAGCGAAAGCTCCTCCTCTGAGAGGGAAGTGTGCTGCTGCAGGAAGTGAAACAGTGTGACTCATTCACACACACACACACACACAGTCACTTACATATATTTACTCACACACTCACACAAATATGTTTTGCACAGTCAAAACACACACACTCATGCAGATGCTTACACACATGCATACACAAAATACACTCACATATTCTAAACCATACTCCCCTAATATAACCTGTACACATACACACACACACACACATATACATGCATACAACAAGCACACACACAAACAAACTCACCTGCTTTCTATCCACACACATAAATACTTACAAACAGTCTGTAGTCTGGAGGTCGAACATAATTTGAAGTGTCATATTTTCTTCTGCATGCTATGATGCATGTGTACAGTAGTCTTGACTCACATCTGCTGAAAATGATCTGTAATATCCTAGAATCGTCTTCTGTGTGGTAGTTTCCTTTTACTCCATTAAGTTCCTGCTGCTTCTACATTAATGATCCAAAATGGTAGAAGCCGTTCTTCTAGTTTCTTTGGTGGGCTTATGGCCGATCGTGCTGGCAACTGCGATTGGGCTGAGGAAAGCGTGTGAGGAAGATGATGCCGGGAGCCAAATACGCTGCAGCAGGACTGATGAAGGGGGCATTCTGCTTCTCAGAGGCTTGCTTGGTTTCTTCTCTTAGCGGTAGAAGTTGAGGACATCTGTGATGAGACGTGTTTCCGCTTAGAACGGCGCCTGTGGAGATGGTGTTGGCAGTTTGATGTTCAAACTGACTGCACTTTGCATGGAGTGTGTCAACTCAGTGGTGTGTTAGTTTGGGACCTGACCTGACTAGCCTGCCTTTTGCGTTTCCTCCCTTTGTCTTTCCTTCATCCCTTGTTTACTTTTCCCTTCTTTCTCTCTGAGACATTCGCTGGGATACAAAAGCCTTTTTTACACAGGCCTCTCTCCCTTTCTTTGTGTCTCTCAGTCTTTCTCTGTCCATATGTCACTATTCAGACATAAACCGGATTATTTCAGACATGTATCTCTACTGTTTCTTTCAGACGTACATCTTTACCGATTCGCCCGATGAGGAGATCAGTTCTAGAGGTAACCTGCTCTACGTTCACACTGCATAAGCATCACCACTGCTGATGTGGGTAAAGTGGGAAGGAATTTAAGGGTTTTGAATGAAATCTACCACATTGAACTCCATATCATGTGGGGCTCACCTGAATATGCCTGAAATCAACTTCTTATTTTTAATCAGTTTTATATTTTTGTCTAAAATATCCCCATTCCTGCAATTATTCCTCACTGTTCTCTTTTGTTATGGGTGTATGTATGTGTTCTGCGGTGTGTATGTTTGTTTGTGTTCGTTGTGTGTGTGTGTGTGTGTGTGTGTGTGTGTGTGTGTGTGTATCCAGGCATCAACATCATTGTCACTGGCTGTTCTCCTGAGCACAGCCATCAGGCTCTGTCCTGCAAGATGGCCGCAGAGTACGACCATTTCATCGGATCTGGAAAGACGTGAGTCAGCCTCTCGCACTTTTCAACTATTTAAAACCAAACCAAACTATTTACAGCTTACAGATTACATCTACATTTAAGGCTGATGTGTGTGTTGATGCCCTCTGTAATGCAGGTGGTTGTGTCATGTTGATGATGACAACTATGTGAATTCCGAGGCACTGCTGTCTTTCCTCTCTGCCTTTCCATTGGACAACGACATCTATGTTGGCAAACCCAGCCTGGATCGACCAATGAAAGCCCAGGAGCAGCTGGAGGGTAACAAGACAGTTAGTATCCCACAATGCAACACTGTGTGTGTAGCCACTCATCCTTTTCTACATTCTCTCATCCTACCCACACCACAATTTGTCAGTTTAATATTTCTTAACAGAAGAACAACAAAACAATCAGACCCAGAGAATGTAATCAATCCGATTCCAATTTTACCCTTAGTTTACCTAATACACACACACACACACACACACACACACACACACACACACATCCACATCCTTTCAATCATCAGCGGTGATTGCTTTTGGCCTCAGCATTTTCCCTGGGGATGTGTGAATATTTGTGTGTGTGAGATCTTCATGAAGAGACTGGCCATTCAATTAGATTCTGCCCTGTGTTTCTCTCTTGGGGATATGAAGACAGCAGTGTCATAAACAAAGACCTTTCAGACCATTTCATGTCTATGTACTGGGGAGAAAAACCCAGGGGGAGGGGAG
>JAOYMR010000019.1:1843279-1855560 GCA_025802075.1 Tenebrosternarchus preto | reverse complement strand
CCCCCCCCCCCCCCCCCCCCCCCCCCCCCCCCCCCCCCCCCCCCCCGCCCCCCCCCCCCCCCCCCCCGGCCCTCTGTGTTTGCCTCAGGCTCTTTAAAAGTGTGAAATGGAACAAATGGTGTGGCTCACCATCTCAATTGTCCTGTCAGACATGTTGCGAGAGTTTTCTAGAGGAACCACTGAAGGGCTGCATCTGCCTGGCTGCTGAGTTTCAGAACAGCTAAGCCTTGGCCAACTTCCCCCAAAGTCACAGATTTTAGCTTTAATATCAAAACTTCTCAATCCTCTGCAACTTCTCACTAGTCTAATACACAATTCAGCAACTGTTTATGCCCCCAGCTGCCTGGTTGTCCTTTTAGGGAGCAGGAAAATGGCGTGAAAGTTGTGCATGTTTTCAAGGTTTGGGTTTTTTTTTAAGGACATTTTGAATAACAGTAACATCACATTTGCACACTAAGTCCTGTTTCTGGCACAGATGCGGAGAAGAGAATGTATTTGTAAAAGTGCCAGATTGTCAATCCAAGCCAATGGGTTGTTTTCTTCAAAGCAGAACATCTAAAGACCCTAGTCACTCTCCACTGAGTTTCCGTTTACAAAACTTTTTCGTGTTTTTGAGATTTATCAGGGTTTGTGAAGACTTAAACAACCCAGTGAGAAACTACAGAGGGGCAGAGAATTTCTCTGTACTAGAAATGCTGGGAAGTTTATGCTCTATACAATTACAAATGGGAAATGGCCATTTTAATAAGGCCTGGGTTACTTACAACACAACCTTAAAGCAAAAACTGAAAAGGAGAGATTATGGGCGACTGTACGCTACAGAAGTGTTTCCAGCAAAACAGACACTAAAGGCTTCCTCCACGTGTCCATGTGAGTACAGAACAAACACTCGCACAACCTGCGCTTCTCTCTGAGGAGAACGGAGCTCTTCATCTTTACCCAGCAGACCCTGCACAGTTTCCCAGCGTGCCTTCAAACGGCAGGAAAACCACCAGGCTTCGCTTCCTTTTCCTCTCCCACCCCGTTCCTGTCCTTTGTCTGGTTATGTCCTCCAAAGAAATAAGACAGAAGGCTGAGTTTGTCTCGGCCTTAAAGAAGTGAGGAGGGGTTTGTTGGAAGCAGCAAGCTCACTGCTTCATCCCAGCAAGGCCGAGCATTTCTCTCCCTGACGTTCCCGCTTCAGGAACTCTCCTGCCTCCCTGTCTAACTTGAAGCAGGCCAAGATGATTCGTACAGCACATTTCATACAGTGTGCTTTATATAAACAAGTCTTAACATCTTACAATGCCTAAACTTATATATATAAAATATCGCGCGCGAGAGTGTGTGTGTGTATGTCTATATATATATATATAAAATATCTTGTGCAAGAGAGTGTGTGTGTGTGTGTGTGTATGTGTGTGTAATTGTAATTGTAATTGTAATTGCAGTGAGGTACAAAAGGTACTTGTGTACTTCAGTATGATTTTCAATATAATTTCTGCATATCTCTCCTACAGTGCACTGTAGTTACTCGAATGGAATCTTCTTATAATAATTTAATAATTAATTAATAATTATTAAAAAAGAATATGAATATATATAATATGTTATATAATACACACTGAAGATCAAAATTAAAAAAAAAAATTCTCCTCTGTCCACACAACATGCTCCTCAGAAAAGGTGAGTCTAGCTTTTTGATTCTTTCTGCTAATAAGTTGGTTGGTCACTGCAGAGTGGGCTTTCAGTCCAAATGCTCTTAAACGTCGAGACACTGTATGACGACACAGATCCTTACCCTGTTCAGTGCTGAACTAGCAAGCGATTCCAGCTGCAGTGTTGAACCGATTACCCATGGAGATTCTCCGCATTATCCTGTCCTTTCTTGCATTTGTCTTTCGTGGGCGACCAGCCTTCTTGGGGGGACTTGAATGAGTTTGTGATGTTGTAAAGATGCAGTATTCTAGAAACCACAGACTTGGAACTACCAACTTCTCATGCTGTGGCTGACAGGGTCACCCCTTTGGCCTTCATCTGGACAACCTGCTGCTGGAGGGTTTCAGTTACTTTGGAACGGCTCACCATTTTTGCAAAGTCAGTGAAAACTGGAAAGTTAGGCTGCCGGTTAAATAGGGCTTGTCAGATAATTACCAATAACTTGCAGGTATCTGAAAGTGTTCTCTAATTTTAATATAATTTTCACTTATATCATTTAAGTTTTTGATGCTGTGCTTTAGAATATATTCAATTCCTGAAATACGCTTAAAATACTGCTGTTTCACTCCTGTTTCACATAGTATAATTTCACGTAGGACAACACAATGACCTTGATATTTCGGAAATTGTGTGTGGTTCTCCGATTTTGAACTCCAGTGTACATCTCGCAATTCATCTTTCCTCCCTCACAGTAGTGCTGTTGTTGGTGTCTCTGATACCCATTCAACCACACCATGCCAGGGGTGGTACGATGGCAGCAGTGTTGGCCAATCACTGCCAGCTTGGGGGGGTGAGGGTGGGGGGGGGGTGGCATGCAGTAAGAGGCCCATCCACCCCCCCCCCAGCTTTCAGTTCTGGTGACCTCACTCACATTTTCACTTCTTTCAGCTTGGCAAGGGAAGGGTTTGGTCATTAGCTGACGCATTGAATCAGGTGCGTTGAAACAGGAAAACGCAAAACGGTGCCAAGAGGCACTGGGTGCTGCTCTTGTTGGTTAGTAATGCTTTCTAATGGAAGTGTCTGTTTTAGTTTCTCCTTTTTTCGTACCTTTTTAATGCACGAGGACCGAAAATATCCGCTACTAATGGCTTGTGTGTGTGAGATTGCAACAGGAAAGTGTGGCTCCATGTTAAATGCTTACAACTGTCATCGAAGGTGTGTCCTTGATATTGTGTGTAGGTAGAGATCAAAACATACTAATCTTGTTCGAGAATCAATGCGTGTGAGTTTAGTTTGTTTGTTGTAAATGTGTGTGCGCTAATCAAATGGTACAACTGCCCCCGAGTTTGAGTGTTTTCACTCTCTTTCTCTCTCTCTGTCTATCTCTGTCTCTCTCCCTCTATCACTGCATGCATTAACACCTTACCCTCCCCGTCTTCCAAGCCCATAACTGTGTGTCTCCATTGCTTGATTACCCTTGTGGTAGGAGGAGGTGTTGCTAATTATCGTAGACACACTAATTAACCAACGGGGGGCTGATGGCACTCCCCCTCTCTCGTTAAACCCAGCCCACCTTCATCAAATCTGGACTTAACGAGCCAGGATGTGACCCATGCATGATTAATCTATATATTTAACCAATTTGTATCGTGGGCTTATCATGCGTATGTGTGTGTGAGATGATGCAGAGATAAGGGACGGTTATTAATTAGCTCTCCAGGTCAATGACAAGGCTGCATAAGAGCTGAGACTTGTGTCTCTTAATGAATTCATTCAGAGCAAGGCGTTTAGCATAAATCAATGCTGGAACGTCTGCCTGCAGGTGGCCGTTGACTCCAGAGTGAATGCTGTCAGCTAGATTTGAACATGACAGTTTCATCTGAGCTAATGTTTGTTTGTTCACTTACTTACGGTCCTCTAAAATAAAGAGGCTTTGTATAAAAATGACACATCCTTGCATCTAGACATTAAAGCTGACACTGTGCAAGATATAATAATAATAATAATAATAATAATAATAATAATAATAATAATTAATAATAATCTTTATGTATAGCACCTTTCATACATGCATGTAACCCAGTGTTTTACAGATGATCTAAAATCATAATAAAATATAATTTTAAATACAAGTAAAATAATAATAATAATTAATAATTTAATCATAGAAATTCCCTAAAGAAATACAACTAAAAATAGGAATGTTTTTAGGCTCTTCTTGAAGATGTCCAGGGAAGAAACGTTTGTGAGCTCCTCAGGAAGAGAGTTCCAAAGCTTCTGGCCATAATGTCTAAAAACACCCTCTCTAATCTTTAAGCAGGTTTTGGGAATCACCAGTAGATTACTGTCTGAAGATCTGAGAGACCTGACTGGAGCATATCCAACAATCATTCCACTGAGGTAGAGTGGAACAAGGCCATGAAGACATTTAAACCTTAACATCTATTCTAACACTAACAGGTAACCAATGCAGTGAGTGGAGAGCGGGCGTTGTATGATTCCACTTTCTCCTACGGATATAATGGTCAACGTATAAGTGCGAGTATGTTATACACAAAAAGACATGCGCCCCCCCCCCCAACTGCGCACACACACACACACACACACACACACACACATTTTATAATGTGATTTTTCACTGCACACTGTATCTCTGGTGACAGATCCAGACAAACGTTCACTTGTGGGCAGAAATGTCATAGAGTAACAGCCATCGCTACGGCAATGGTCTGTAACGACCCTTGACTGTGCGGAGATTTCCTCAAGTAATA
Organism: Tenebrosternarchus preto; assembly: GCA_025802075.1. Classification (NCBI taxonomy): domain Eukaryota; kingdom Metazoa; phylum Chordata; class Actinopteri; order Gymnotiformes; family Apteronotidae; genus Tenebrosternarchus; species Tenebrosternarchus preto. Next base: position 1,851,151 of record JAOYMR010000019.1, on the reverse strand, counting down.
TGTCATCAGTCTGTCTTATATATGCAGACAGAATACCATTTCAACATGTTAGTCTATTCACTCTAACCACTGCTGTACGCCAATTCAACTGTTACAGAGATGACTTGTATTCCCAGTATTCTGTGTGTACGTGACGACTCCAGTGGTGGTCCATGTAGCAACAGTCACCAAATGTTTTTCCTCACACATCTGTGTGTGTGTGTGTGGAGATGACGCCCGTGTCTATGGATGATGCCCTTGTGTGTGGAGATGATGCCCGTGTGTATGGATGACGCCCGTGTTCAGGGAGTATCGTGCATCTGACAGGGTCGATGCAGTGTCAAGCCCTTGCTGTCCCCAACGTGACCTCTGAACCCAGCCTGCCTGGAGCTCAACCCCCGGAGCTCCTGCTTCTGGTCTCCTTGGTTGTTGCAATGATCGGAGTGCAGATTCCATCTTCTGGTCTTTCTTTTCCCTCCCTCCCTCTCTCCTTTTTCCATCCCTCCCTCTCTCCTTTTTCCCTCTCTCTCCCTGTCTTTTATCCAACAGTAGTGTCCTGGCTCCAGTCCCTGGCCTGTCTCGATCACTGTGTGCATGTCATTGTCCGTGTCATCACTGCTAAAGCTGTCAGGATTGGCCATTTATTCCCTGTAACAACAACAGACCCCTCCCCCGTGTCCTCTTCCCTGTCACTCAAACTCTCTATAAGACCCGTGCCAGGCTCAAGTGCAATGTCTGTGTGCGCCAGTCTCCACGGAGTCATCTAAAGCAAGGGCTGTTATTATGGGATGTTCAGTGCAGAAAGATTAAGCGTGCTCTCTTAGTAGGGTCTGGTTCTTCTGGTTTTGCTGTGTGTTAGAGTGTTTGACGTGTTTGGATTGGCTTAGCTGGTGCAGGCATAAACCCTCAACAGTTCGCAGCAGTACACTGAGAGTAGTACACTGATTTAAATCTTATCTTGGATATCGCGTACTTCTGCGTGCATTGCTGAGTGTGCAGTGAATTTGGAGTGTGTTGGGAGGATTATGGAAGACCTCCAGTTAAATCCAACATGCTTCAAAAGCACCATACACCAATACAAAAAAAGAAATTTGTCTGTCTGTGTCTGTGGTGGTGGTGGGGGGGGGGTGTAATGAAATGGATGAGGTGTGTGTGTGTGCGCGTGTGCACGTGTGCGCGTGTGCGCGCGTGTGTGTTTATCTGCTATCTGTGCTCAGAGAAGAATGTTTACCACTCTGTGCAAACTACTTTGATGGTTAGGCACAGTACAGCTTTCTCCCTCGTTCTCTCCCTCATTCTCTCTCTCTCTCTCTCTCTCTCTCTCTCTCTCTCTCTCTCTCCTTCCCTCTCTCTGCTGCTCTGGAGGTCGGAGATGGAGAGAGTGGGCTGTGTGGCAGATGGTCGCCCAGAGCAGGGAAGCATGAGTGGGTGGCGTGTGTGGAAGGAAGACGTATGGATTATCTCAGAGAGAGAGAGAGAGAGAGAGAGAGAGAGAGAGAGAGAAGGAGAGTGAAGGAGAGAGAGATGGAGAGAGTGAAAGACAGAGATGGAGAGAGAGAAAGAGAGAGAGGTGTAATCCAATGCAAGTTAGTAGCGAGGGGAGGTCAGTGTTTAAGGTCTTCAACGCTCCCCCCCTCCTCATCAGCTCTGCCTGGCACTGTATGCCCATGAGGAGATCTGGCAACCTCTTTACCACTGAACAGGAGAAAGAGCACCAAACCTAGAAAGAGCAAATTGAACCAAGGAGGTTGTGTGTTGTTTTTAATTTGGGAGGGGGGAGGGGGAGGGGCTAATTAAAGGCCCATACTAATCTATCATCATCACTTGTAGGAAATATGATTTTGGTGGTGGGTTTGAGGAATAGTTTCAAATTAGGACTGTCATCTCAGACTTGGCAGTCACCTTTAAAAGATACAAAATGAATACTTACAAGTACTGTAGAAAATCTTTACAGCAATTAACACACACATCAGTTAACGAATAACACGACTTGCGTAGTTACGTTCAGGGTACTTTATTAAATGAATATTACTTCACCACTATCTACCATTACCTTTATTTGCAAGGTGGTTTTTTTATTTTAGAATTGTGTTTTAGGACTGATGTGTTGCTAGTTGGTTCTGTACCTCTAAAATTAATATAATGAAACAAATATTAATCCATTAACTTCATTTGTTTAAATGACTCGGTCCATCACAACCACTCAAGGCGTTTTAACAGTGAACCGTCTGGATGACAGTTTCTTTGTGAGCAAAGCCAGAATCACAGCTAGGCTTGACGACCTGCAAATTGAAGTTTAATCAAATTGAAGTGTGTCTGTGTGTGTGTCTGCGTGTGTGTCTGCGTGTGTGTCTGCGTGTGTGTCTGCGTGTGTGTCTGCGTGTCTGTGTGTGTGTCTGTGTGTGTGTCTGTGTGTGTGTCTGTCTCTGTCTGTGTCTGTCTCTGTCTGTGTCTGTCTCTGTCTGTGTCTGTGTGTGTGTCTGTGTCTGTGTGTGTGTGTCTGTGTGTGTGTGTTAGCGTGTTGGCTGTGTGTGCATGCTCCTGCGTGCTGGTATACTGAAGCCTGAGTGTGTGTGCACAGGCCGATGGCTTTGTGTGAAGCTTCTCATTCTAATGCAAGAATGCAATTGCAGATGGTTGAGATCTTCTTAATTCTTCTGCTCTTCGTCCCCACCTGCTGCCCTGCTTATCTGCAGCGGTCACATTCATCAGTGTGAAGGTTTGCTCGGGTATCAAAGTGAAGGCATCTAAAACCTAATTATACCATTGCATGGTAGAGAGCAGAAAGGGCTAATAAGAGCTTCTGATGTGTGTGTGTGTGTGTGTGTGTGTGTGTGTGTGTGTGTGATACAGTCAGAGTATGTCATTAGTGCAATCAAAGTCAGCCACACTTCATTATGTATGACTAGTAATGATCAGTGTTCTATCCAGTTTGCTCTGATCAGAGCCCCATGGTCACTCCCCTAATGATCACTCCCCTAATGATCACTCCCCTAATGATCACTCCCCTAACGATCACTCCCAAAAGGATCCCTTCCACAACATTCTCCTAATGATCACTCCCACAATAATTACTCCCTCCATGACCACTCCCTCCATGACCCCTCCCTCCATCAACACTCTCCTAACGATCACTCTCATAGTGATCACTCTCCTAACGATCACTCCCACAGTGATCACTCTCCTAGCGGTCACTCCCCTAACGATCACTCCCACAGCGATCACTCCCACAGCGATCACTCCCACAGCGCTCACTCTCTTAACGATCACTCCCACAGCGATCACTCTCCTAACGATCACTCCCACAGTGATCACTCCCCTAACGATCAGAATCCAGGCCTGGAAATTATTGTTTCTTTTTCCTTTATTTACAAGCACAAGAAACCCTGAGGAGGACTCATTTTCTTGCAGAATAAATAACTAATTACATCATTAGGAATAATTATCTTTTCCTCCCTGTCTCCCTCTCTCTGTCTTCTCTCTCTGTCTATCTTTGATTGTCTTCAATTGCCCCACGTCTGTGTGCTCCTGTTATTACCCCCTCGAATGACTATGATTTCAGACGCTCTGTTTGATTTCATGGTCCTCATTTCCTGGTTAACTGCAGTTCCAGCAAGTCGGAGAGGAGACGCAGACCTCCAGCCCATCCTTTTGAATCCTGCTTTGCTCCTCCTCCTGCCTGCAGCCTGGGGGAGGCTATGGCGATGCCTTAAACCCTTCCTCCTTCTCCTCCTCCTCTTCCTCACACGGGAAGTGCGTTTATCGCCGCGTGTTCTCGTCCGTCCCCATCATCTCCGTCATCATCATCTCCAAATGAACACGGGCCAGAAGAGCCTTATCCTGTTTTTCTTACCCATGGTGGAGATCTTCACAGCCTTTGGTTGTCCATCAAATCAGCATGTTTTACATTCAGAAAGGACCAACACCTCTCTGTCAGTCAAATGCAGCTTTTACTTTGGCTTTGCTCTCCCACAGTGCAATGCAAAGACCGTGTTGGAAGGATTTAGGAACAGTCGCAGATGGGGCTCCGGCCTGCTGTCTTAGGCTCCGCCCTGAGAGAGGTGTGGCCTTTAAGCTGACTGTGTTGAACTTTCCAAAGCAAAGGTTTAGTCTTCATGGTTGGGTGGATTAGTCAGCAGCAGTGAAGCTGTGTAACAACTCCCTCCTCCTTTTTTTTAAATCATGGAAAGCACCAGATCTGCAGTGTGTGTGTTTGCTCTGTGTGCGTGCATGCGTGAGTGCGTTTACGCTGTGTGTGTGCGCGTGTGTGTGTGCGCGTGTGTGTGCGCGTGTGTGTGTGCGCGTGTGTGTGCGCGCGTGTGTGCGCGCGCGTATGTTTACTCTGAGTGTGTATGAGCAAAGAGTGTACGTCCTGTGTGTTTGCTTTGAGTGTGGGTGGGTGTGTGTGTAGGTGTGTAGGTGTGTGGGTGTGTGTGTGGGTGTGTGGGTGTGTGTGTGGGTGGGTGGGTGGAGTTCAGGACACCAGGGCTCATGCACAGATATACGCAGTGCACCAGCTCCCCTTACTTACAGATGCAGTTAATTTTTAAATAGTGTGTGTGTGTGTGTGTGTGTGTGTGTGTGTGTGTGTGTGTGTGTGTGTCATAGGTCTTCAGAACTTTATCATAGAAGAGGACAGATGACATAAGAATTTGGTGTCTCTGTCACACACTGTCTCTCACTCTGATCACACACACACACACGAAAACAAACAGTTGAGGTGTGAACACTGCCTGCTCTTGAGGTGTGAACACTGCATGCTAAAAAGCTGCACTCTGACTGTCTTGTTCATGGAAGTGTGTGTGTGTGTGTGTGTGTGTGTGTGTGTGTGTGTTTGTGCTCATGTGCCTCTTGTCCTCTGCCTGTCTCTGTGGTTTTTTTGTGTATGTGTGAAGCATCTGCATGCTTTAAAGCGTGTGGTTTGATCACAGGCTGTTTGTTCGGTGTGTATATGTTGTTTCCCCAGAGATTTTCCCAGTAAGTGATTTCTCTGTGTTGATGACAAGCTCTGGATTTGTGCACATCTTCCTTTTTCCGCTGGCACTGGTGAATTCCACATTCTCAGTCAGTGAGGTGTAAAGACCTGACTAATTAATCTTCATTAGCTCTGCCTGCTGATGTTATCTCAGGACCAACTGACCCCCGTACCTCAACAATTAGGACTGTCCATTGTAAAACCTTGTGAAACCTGCTTTATTTTACTCTAGTGGAATAAACACAGGTCTGTTGTATCTTTTTGTTAGAAGTTCTTTCTGCATTCTGCAGCAGAATTCAGTTCAGAACTTTGGCAAGTTTTTTTATGTGGGAGTTTATTTTATTTATTTTTCTGTAATTCATGATTTTCTTTTCTAAACATAATTGAATTGTTACATGTTTAGTTATGTTTGCTTTGACGTTTTAGGAATGGGTAGAGGATGGTTAAAACTTTATGGAATGGAACACAAGAGTCCGTATGCACGTTAAGTAGTTAAGTAGCTTTCCGCACACGCTTGTTCCGCATGTGCGTGTGTGTTTCCGCGCGCGCTTGTTCCGCATGTGCGTGTGCGTTTCCGCGCGTGCCTTTTTGTGGGTGAGTGTGTTTTGTAGCGTTTGACATGCAGTAGTCTTGTACTTGTTATCGTCATATGGTTACTGAGCCGATATATTACTCGTTCATAAATATTACACTTCAAATATAAAACGTGCTTTTAAAAATGCACTGTGTATGATCTACTACAGTAGTCTAAAAAAAACACCGAGGTGATCCACTTTCCCTGGTACTGCTTTTATACACTATATATGACATATGAGTGTAATGGATCAAAACAAATGTATGGGTGATGGACAAATGCTAAAACATATTTGCATATTCTGCAAAAATGCACAATAAACAACCTTTTCAGGAAAAAACAAAATCACTGTAAACCACTGTAATAAGTGTAACCTGCCCTAAAATACTGCTGACCTCAAATCATATGCATGAAAGAGAATACACAGGGAAATGTGTCTGGGGAAATAGTGGGTTAAAGATACAGTATCTAATTAGAGGCAGGACATCTGGTAAATATGTTTGGAACTGTCCATGGTCCTGAAACCCTCCTGTGTATCTTTAGAGTAAGACCAGGCACTCTCCAAGGTGCTGAAATCATTGTGCACATATTGCAGATCTCACAACAGGGTTCAAAGTGATTCCTGGGGGGTGTCTGTGTAATTGTGTAGAAAAGTTTCATCACATTGTGTGTGGGTTTAGTGTGGGGGAGGGGTTCACACCCTTAATGCTGATATGCAGTTCCAACTTCATAGCATTCTTCCATATTTACATGTTGCTAGACTAGTGTGTATTGTATTGTATTTGTACTCCAGTCTCTTCATTTGTTAGTACATGATCAACAATACTTGGCCTTCTTTTCTGAACCATCTGGTCCAATTAGAAGCTGTGATTTCCATCATTGTGTTGTGATGGAAGGCTGCCACTGGGCCTCCTGTCAATAACACCCTCCCCTGCTGACTCTGTGCAGGGGGCCCACCCATTGGCCACTCAGACTCCCACAGGAAGGGATAACTGTGTCGCTGAGGGAGACTTGGATCCTCAAACTCGATTATACACTTTATCTGCCATTGTAACAATGAAAGTGGCTTTCTGTTGCACTGTTTTAGATGCCTCTTTTAAAAGCAAGCTGTTGATAAACATTGCTACGTGTTCGAACATGAACAAGTTTCTAGTTAATCTTGTTTCAGGGCCTCAGATCAACATTCTCAGGTTCTCTTTGAGGTTGGATTCTTTTTTATTTCATTTCTGATTTTATTTATGTACCCTTATTAACTGCAGAGGAATCTTTACAAATTACATGTAACACCATCAGAAGCACGTGATCCTTGCGCTCTCGCATACTGCTTTTTTTAGATCTTCCCTCCCACACCTGAAGCTTAGGGCAGCCATGTAACCCCCACACCTAACAGATCAGCTATCCAGGTGATGGCCCTTACTAAAACTCAGTCTACACACATTCTTGTGAGGTTTTTACGCTTCTCTGGTGCCTGGGTTTTCCTTTCTTATCTCAGCATCGGAAGCTGCAGGTTTAATCTTTAAAGCAGGAGCTGAATGAGAGCTTGTGGTTAGGACTGTTGGGATTCTCTTGTTACCGTGGGATCTGCCATGGGATCTACCTTGGGATCTACTGTGGGAAAGTTTATCCGTCTCTTTAATGTTCGGTTAAGTGCTTGATACGTGGTTCTTGTATAAACCTCATTCATTGCCACAAGTGATGCTCATGTTAACACCTGATGTGCTCATGGAATGTTTCTGGAACACTTCCAGAAAAGCTGCATTTATGCGTTGCTTTTGAGCCACTTTGTAAATAGACCCAGTTTCTGATTTCAGATTTTTTTGAATGATAATCAATTTCGAGGTTATCAAACTTTGTGCAGAACCATAAGGATGGCCCACTGCTGTGTTTATCCCGTAGTTTCTTATCTTCTCTCTTTAAAAGCTCTAACGGAGTATCCTTGTCAATATTTGTCAAATCTTCCATCGCGTTTGCAATCGATTTCTTCATTGGTGTAATTTATCAGTGAATCTGCTGGTGAATTTTTACTCACATGGTAATGAAAACAAGCGTGTTGAACACGTACACCGTGACCATCGATGCGAGTCTGCAGGGCCGTATGTTAAACAGGGTTTTAATGAGTTAGGGGAGAGCTTGAAGCATACAGGAGCATGCAGAGTGACGGATCACCTGCACAAATGGTTCTAGAAAACTTTCACGACTTTCACAAGTCACTGGTGACCACATGTGGCCTTCTCTGGGTGGAGAGAGGGATGGGGGAGAGAGGGAGGGAGGGCTGGGAGAGAGAGGGCGGGATGGGAGAGATGGAGGGATGGGGAGAGAGGGGGAGAGGGAGGGAGGGAGAGGG
>JAOYMR010000019.1:1826906-1840414 GCA_025802075.1 Tenebrosternarchus preto | reverse complement strand
GTGAAGGCTCCTGAATGGTGTCATTGTGTAACGTTGTGAAGGATCCTGAATGGTGTCATTGTGTAACGTTGTGAAGGATCCTGAATGGTGTCATTGTGTAACGTTGTGAAGGCTCCTGAATGGTGTCATTGTGTAACGTTGTGAAGGCTCCTGAATGGTGTCATTGTGTAACGTTGTGAAGGATCCTGAATGGTGTCATTGTGTAACGTTGTGAAGGCTCGCGAGTAGGGTCGTGTAACGTTGTGTCGTCAGGAACTCGCCAGTCTGCGTCACGGTGATGTGGCTGTTGATCTTGGCCCAGGCGTTCAGGGAGGCCACTAGCAGCCCTGCTCTGAGATGGAAGTATGGCCTTGTTGCTCCTGTGTGTGTGTGTGTGTGTGTGTGTGTGTCTGAATGGAAGTGCAGGAATATCACAAGGACACTACATTTTTTAAACTTGTTTCAATAGATCTCCTTGACAGGCTTTCAGAAGGGGCTATGCCATTATAATGCATTAGTTATTTTTTGTTTTATATATATATTATTTAAAAAAAAAATTTTATTGTTTGTTTTGTTTATTACATTTACCTGGTTACTGTGGTTAGGGGTGGGATTAGATGTATGGTCAGAAATAAGATTAGATTTATGGTTTTAGTACAGATGATTAGAGAATTGAGATTTAAATCTTTAGTGAATGTAGTAGAATGTAATTGTGTGAACATTGTGTGTGTGTGTGTGTGTGTGTGTGTGTGTGTGTGTGTGTGTGTGTGAAATGGACTTAACAAGGGTTCATGTATGTTTGTCTCTGTGTGTGCGCGTGTGTGCGTACATGCATTTGCAGTCTCTACAGTGCTGAATGGATTTTGCAGTCTCTACAGTGCTTAATGGGTTTACCGTTCTCTCCAGATCTGCATGGGTATAGTAATGTGTCCAATGTTGGATAATTAGTCTCTCCAGTATTGGATTAAGCAGTCTCTCCAGTATTGGATTAAGCAGTCTCTCCAGTATTGGATTAAGCAGTCTCTCCAGTACTGGATTAAGCAGTCTCTCCAGATGTGTCATCTTTGATCACATTCAGATATAATGGCTGACTAATAGGAATGGGGTCTTGCTGGTTTGGAAGAGTTTGCCATTTAGATTTGATCAATGTCTTAAGTTGATTTCAATTTGTTTAAAGGACATTTTATACTGCTAGAATGCAGGAAGTTTTAGATTTTTTTTTAGCAGAGTTTCATTTATGTCAGTATTTAGTGTGTATTTTTATCAATGTTTGAACATTTAATTCTCCTAGTGTTGATGTTTTTATTTCATAATGTTGCAATATTTGTAAGATATTTTCTTCTAGGAAAATAATTTTTACACAAATTATTTCTTGTTGAGTCTTCTGATAGTCTTTATGAATTTACATCTGCTGACCTTCAATCTACCACGTTTCTCCAGGACGTTACTGTATGTGAAATCTATAGACCACAGCTAAGCCACAGGCTGTGTTAGAGGAGTGAGGGGACTGTAGGGAGATGCCATGCCCAGCTCAGTGCTCCTCTGTTGGGTTACAGCTGGGGTCTAACTGGGGTTTAGCTGGGGTAATAACTGGGCTTCACCACCTGTGGAAGTTTTCTCCTAATGCTTCTTCTGATTGGAGCTGTGTTTCATTTTTAGGTCATGAGGAGTTGTTAATTGGTTCCACTGTGTTCTGCTCCATCAAGGAATGGACCCCAGTTGGAGAGTACTGAATATGTGCAAAACATCACACCTGCAATATGGTGTGTGTCTGTGTGTGTGTGTTCGTATTTCTCTGCAACAGTTAGAATGAGGGATGGAAACACAGGACGAGGTGATGAGATCAACGTTTGAATGATGAGCAGATGTTGGGGAGATGTATACTATAACATGACAGATGACTTTAGAAAACAAGCAGGATGACATCTCAGAGATAAGAAGTCGTGGTTGGTGGTGGAGGTTGAGGGTGGGGGGGTGGGGTTAGACTTGGACGTGCTCCCACTTACTGATGAACCTGTTTTCCGATGCTCCAGCCACAAGGGAGGAAAAGAGGGAGGACTTGTACACCGAGAAATGAAGTGGACCATGGGGTATACATGACTCAGAGTACACATGCAGACACGCACACAGAAGATCTCTCTGGCCTCCAGTTTGAGTTTAAGCACCCTGCTGCAGCTGGGATAAAACCTGCTCTCTGGCAAATCTAAAAGGGTGGTGAAGAAGAGTGTGAGTGATGAAAGAGAAGGGGAAGCGATCAGTGGAGGTGGAGGTGGAGGTTGAGGTCCCGTAAAGACGAGACTGCGGGAGAGACGGTGATAAGTGGAGCGGTTGGCGTCATGTAGGGTGGTGCTGGGGGCTGATGTTGCCTGTGGACAGCTGAGAGCAGCTTCTTTCTGCTGTCTGTGAGGGCCTGTTAGCTGCAGAGCTGTGGAGCTGTTAGAAGGATTACCCTGATGGGGATTACTCTGAACAGCAAACCATAAAGGTAGGAGTGTGTGTGTGTGTGTGTGTGTGTGTGAGGTTCTCTGTGCAGTGATCTGCCACACATGTGCACTGTGAACATAAAGGTCAGACAGTTCAACCCTAGCATCTGTTTCCACTGTGCCCAGGAGCAAGGGACTGTGAATTGCTTGCACTAATGGTTAAATAGACACATTTATTATTTATTGTTAATTCATTATTCATGCATTATTAATCTTGTGCAGATTCGGTTGGATAATACTACTCTGCTGTGAGGTCCTCTGAAGGGAGGTGGTGTTGTACAATTACAGTTTAGCTGCGGGTTTTGCTCCTGGAGCTGATGCCAAGTATGGAAGTCAGACAGATACATGGTGGAGAGACCGGAGATGGAAGAAGCTAAGAGGTGGCTTTATTAAAGGCATGTGTGTTTATTTGCGTGTGTTTGTGTGTATGTTTTTGGGTGGGTGGGATGGGGGGGAAGGTGTACATGTTTGACACAACAGAGTGGGGTTTGACTGTATTTTTTAGTAATTGGAATTTTTGTCTGATCAAAATGGTATAGTAGTCAATGAATTTCTAGCACTGTATATGGATTTCTGATGGATTTTGATATCTCATTTTGATGTTTCATCTCTTGTGGTTTTGTGTGTGCTTGAATTGCTCCACATCTCCCAAAACTGACTTTGTTTAATAGAATTTTCAGTTTCTCTGGGAGTTCTGGTAGTATCATGTTTGACTTGCTGAGGGTTGGTATGGCTTCAGGGATTCACAATATTTCTTTTTTTTTAATCTGGATCTTTTTATCAGAGGTTTTCAACTGAATATTCTTAGGTCCTTTTTTTTCATAGATTTGGACTCCACATCAAACCATTTTTTTATTTGAAGCTCAGTTATATTTTGTTACTTTTGATGCAGTTTTATTTTGCCAACAAATAGTTGGAAAAGTTAGATGTTGTTAGTTTAATCACTATAACAGATTAACATCTATAGAACTTGTAGGCCTTGTATAATGTTTTGGGTTACAAATTGTAGAAATGTACTACTGTTGTTTGCAGTCAGGGTTGGGAAGTTTAAACATGTATCTGTAATCTCATCCGTTGTACTTATACACAGGATAAGATGCCAAATGTCCTGACTGTGTCAAACCATTAGCACTGTACTCAGGGCCCAGTCCACAACATGGCGAGTTCCTCAGAGGTCATCAAGTATAATTGTTACTATATATCAGTATTGTGTCCTATTCTAATTACTACATTACTATATATTGGTACTGTTCTATTATAATTACTACATTACTATATATCGGTACTGTTCTATTATAATTACTACATTACTATATATATCAGTATTGTGTTCTATAATAATTACTTCGTTGCTATATATCAGCATTGTGTTCTGTTATAATTACTACATTACTGTGTTCTATTAGTGTTACTACCTTACTATATATCAGTACTGTGTTCTATATCAATATATCACTATTATTATTATATTAATGTGTATATAAAATATGGTACTTGTACACAAATATAATACAGTGTGTGTGTGTGTGTGTGTGTGTGTGTGTGTGTGTGTACACACTGTATTATGTAACAGAAAGGTGTGTATATGTATGTGTGTATATATATATTTAATACACCTTTCTGTTTCTTTTGGATCTGTCAGAAAGTTCTTGAACACTGATCCTCTACACCAGATGACTGCAAACTTTCCAGTTGTTAAAATTCCAGTTTTTAAATGAAACACCATCTAATTAAAACCATGGATTTGCCATCTGCACAGAATTATAATCTTAATTTCCTATTTTACATTCACAAAAGACATGTCTGTCTGGACAATACTAATATACAACATGAAATTGCTCATGCATCTTGGGAAAATAACTTTCCTCGGGAAAGTCAGGAAACAGACAATGCCATTACTCTCTAAAACAATGTTACCGCTCTCTTAAACAGAGGAGAAAATAAGTCTACTTTCCTTGCTTATACAAGTCTGGCCCTGTCTCAGTACGAAATCACGCTTGAATCAAATTTTAATTTGAATACATTTGTAAAAATAAACACTAAATTGAACATTGGCCCTTTGTACAGATCACTAAAACATAACAAGTAACTGTTGTAAAAATCATTTATGACCTTCATGAACCTGCAGTGTATGAAGTAAAACCAGGGACTGATAAACACTACCATGTGTGAACAGATCTATTTAGAGCAGAGGAGGTGTGATGAGGAGGTGCAATGAGGAGGAGAGGGAGGGGGGTTATTTGCCTGATGTGTAAAGGCAATAATCAGCACATCTCTCCTCCAGCAGACCACCTAAGCTCTCCACTCTACTCATCTCGGTAGGCTTCACCAGAGTAAACATCCCAGATCTGTGTAGTTGGTTTCAGCATTCAGACCCACTCTGTGGTGCTTCTTAAAAACATGTATACTGGCTGATAGACGGCATATTCTTATCCATTCGACCTCTTGTCCTTCACCGCATTATAACGAGGGTGTATGCAGACCTTTCGTTATACTCAAATTATTATTCGTTAACTATTCTTTGAACTTTTGCAGGGCATTACATGAGAGAAATCCTCTTTCAGTTGTTGTTTTGAACTCCAGATATCTGCAATTCCTCTTCAAATAAACAAAAAAAGAAAAATGGTTTTAACTTTTATCCAACATGAATAAAGTCATGTGTAACAAATACCACATGCAAGAAAAACAAATCTCGGATCAGAATGAAACAAATCCTGTGCAGATGAAATAAGGCTAATGGCACTGTGTTATTGAGATGCAAGAAAGGTTTTTCCATAAACAAGATATTATAATAAATAAATGAATTGTGCCAGAAAGAGAATTGAATTGCAACAGAAACGGCTGACATGCATGTCTGTTTGCAGTCACAAATTGCTTGGGAATTTAATAAAAGACACCAAAGTGCACCTGGTGTGGGCAAGTACAATGAATGTTACACATGTTAAAGCCTTTGAATGCAGGCTACATCCGACACTGATGCTGTTACAGGGCAACTGTTCACGTGAACCGCGAAAACCCGGAGGACCATAAGAAGAAAGAAAAAACGTAACAGCATCCTGTTACCTTTTCTGTACCCGGATTAGGTAATGCTATTATGTATATTACGGTAATGCCCAAATGATTAATCTGGCTATGATCTGTTGGAGTTTGTTACTTTCCAGTGAGTGCATTGGCGCAAGTGATATTATTTACTATGTTAGTGATTATAAGCCATAAGGGCATGGCCTCAAATGTGTTCCACTTGCTCCCACTATTGTTCAGCACTTCAGCACTACAAGGCTGAAGTTTCCCAGAGATGCTCAAGCTTTTGACATTGTCTGCTTATTTACAAAGGTGGTTGTTTTTGTTTTGCGCAGGGGGTCTGGGAAGTGAGGCGAAGCTGTTTGAATCAGAGGAACACGTACAAAAAGAAGTCAATAACATTTAGGATTTTCTCTCTCTATTTGTCAAGGTGAATTCTTACCCCTCTTCAGTGTCTCTCTCTCTCTCTCTCTCTCTCTCTCTCTCTCTCTCTCTCTCTCTTGCCCCCCTCCCATTAACCAGATCTCCCTTAATCTCAAGACATAATGACCATTACGGACTTCAATCCAGACTACACAGACTTCCAACAAAGTCCCACAGGAATTTCAACGGCTTTTTCAGTATTTTATACAAAACTTTTTCACAAAACAAGCCATGAAGCACAAGTCTTCCTGTAGCTCATGTTGTGAAGCATGTAAACTAAAGTGTTAACAACACCAAGGTGATGCTCTGCCTAATGCTGGGAATGAAATCCAATGCAAGCAATGACATCTAATACAAGCAAAAGAGCCTGAAATTCCATGACCTTTTTTTTTTTTAGTTTAGAATCGCTTTTGTATTCTGTTATTTTAAGACAACAGGCTTCCTATGAGCTACAAACTCCTCTGTTTAGGCTCTGAAAGGATGGAGAGTGATAATGTGAGATGTAGCCAATGCATAATGTGTTTTATTTTTATAATGTGTATTTATTTGAAATATTCTGCGATACTGAAAGAAAAATGAGGCGTCTAGACCTTTCCGGAAAATGTGACACTATGCAGTGAGAGACAGAAAGAGAGAGAGAGACAGGGTTAGAGTGTAGGGAGAGAGAAAGTGAGAGAAGGAGGAGGTATAGTCTGTCTATCAAAGTTCCTCATTGTTGGTGAACAAGGCAGTTAAATATTTATGTGATTACTGCAGCCTACACAGATGGGAGAAGGCTGTTCAAACAGATTAGCCATCATTTGCACTGCATGACTCATGGATTCATGGATGGCTCAGTTAAAAGACACACACACTCACACACACACACACACACACACACACACACACACACTGCACTGCACTGCATTGCACTGCTCTTCCTCCTGAAGGGAAGCCAGTCTTTTAGCAGCCCGCTGATGTATGGAGTGTGTGCATGGCTCGGATTCATCATGCACACTCACTGCAGGGCACAATAGATAAGAAGTCCACCACCATCAGGGTGCAAAACAGACTAAATAACTGACAATCAGCAGTGTGTGTGTGTGTGTATTCGTATTCTTATTTCAACAATACCATATCTCCATGGTGACGTGTCCTGAGCTGGTTAGCCATCATCCAGGGTAATAAGAGTTGTGTATGCATATATAAGTGACACAGCTAATTGTGTTCTGTAAAAAGAGGAAGTCAAATTTAAAACTGCATCAGATCTGCTTTTATTTAGTCGTAGATGCTTATTAGTCATCCTGCTTTTTATATCCAGAGCTTTTATATGAAGTCACTGAGGACTTTGTAAGCACTTTGTAAGGTGTGTGTGTGTGTGTGTGTGTGGTGGGGGGGGGGGTGGTAATGTAAATCTGAAGGTAGCACTTAGTGTGGGGGTGATGGAGCTGTATATTGTCAGCAGTGGGAACATGCAAGTTGAGAAGAGTATAAGCCCTAAAATAGACATCTGAGGCACCCCATAGTGGATAAAGAAAGAAAAAAGCTGTTACTAACGGAGAAGAGGTTTTTGCCTAAAGCACAGGGTGAAAGAGGAGCTCCATACCCCCTGAACAGTGAAAACAGTGTTCAGTTTAATGATCACTGAGAAGCAGGTCTTGGGCTTGAAATGCTGGGAAAGTCATCAAAAACCAGAACAAAATCTTTCAAGGATATCACATTTGCTCCATTTGGGCAAAGGTTGGGCAAAGGTTCTTAGGCCGTGATTTCCTAAGCTCCCAAGTAAAAAGTGCTAAAAAAAAAACAACCTTATGTGAAATGTGCCAAAGCAAAGATTTTGAAGAAAATGTATATTTGAATGTGTTGTTGATAGAGAGCCATGGTTCATATCTCAAAGAAATGTGTCAGAAATGATAACTGAAACCGACCCGAACTGAATTTAAACTGAATTTTTAAGGCGTACATCAATGTGTCTACAATATTTTCAAACTGTGGCCTCTTGACACAGTTTGGAACAATCAGCCTTTCTAGTCTCCTCATCGTCATGACAGCGGCCATCAATTACATATAAGATTAGCACCTGCCCTTCAGCTGTGTTCATGTTTATGTTCGTTTATGTTTAAGTACTTTCTGGCTTGTTAAATCACACAGGTAAATGTTGCTGGTGCTAAATTACCCATTCTGCATCGACACCATCCAGTATTTTGCAAAGGAAAAGCAGATGAGTCAGTATTTTACTTATTTGAAAAGACACAGTCCTTCATGGATCCTGTTGGCGGATCTGCTCACAGAGTTCATTTGGAGCTTTTGTTAAGTGTGTTTTTTTTTTTTCGGATTTTGCAAACGAAGTTTTAATCATTGCTTGAAAAGAGCTTCAGAAAGGTCTTCACAGGTTTGAGAAGGTACTTGAAGGTCATGGTAGACATGACCGAGTACAAAAGTGCTGAACAAAACATGACTGACTACTGAGTTGAAAGTGCTGAACAAAACTTTCGGTTCATGACAGTTTCTGCCAGCGATGCACATCGTCCTTGCTGAAGCACCCTGTGCTTACATTCTGTAATATCCTGTAGATATTTTCACTCTGGAACATGGCCAGACTGCCCCCCCCCCAAACATTTGAAAAAAAAAAAAACACACTTCATTTCTTCCTGTTGCTGCTCTCATGTTCCATGGGCTCTCCTGAAGGTCTGGACCATGGGCTTTCCTGAAGGTCTGGTCCACGGGCTCTCCTGAAGGTGTGGTCCATGTCATGAAGATTGAGAGTCAGACTGGTGTTCTTCTATTCACCAGATTAGATCACAGTTGCAGAGGGTTATTATCACGTTCCCTCTTTTACAGCCTAAAGCAACATCACACAAATTTCCTCACTGCCCCCACCTCCACCGCACCCCGCCAGCCTGCCCAGCTATCTGGCTCTCTACCGTATAACTGAGAAGCGGGCCTCTTTACAGGATGCTGATCTTCGACCAGTAGTAACAGACCTTCTGCTAGGTGCCTGACTCCACCAGCTGCGCTGGTGGAGGGCATGGAGGCAGATGTGGTCGTCGTGGAGCCATCTAGCTCCTGCGTTCTCGCAGACCTTACGTCCTGAAAGGGAGGGAGGACGTCATGCGAGACAGAGGTGAGCAGTGGCAAACTGCTGCTGCTGTGCACACTACCGGTGTCAGCGGAGAGATGATCGCACAGGGCATTGTTCAAGGATCACTGGAATCTCCAGTGATTTCTCCAGGGATCACTGTGGACAAAAGAATGGAGTGGCAGTAACTTTTGATTGAAACTTGATCTGTTTTTAGGGCCCTGCCAAATTCATGATTTGGGAAAATGGGGCCAGGGGTTTTGAAATCAGCCTGTATCTGTGAAATGTCAGATTTTCTGTGAAATGCATAAAAACTGGGACGTTTTTATCAGATACGTCCTGGACAGCGCAGAATTAAATAACAGAGCTTTTCCGTTATGGAAATGGGTCAAACAAGACCATCGCAAGTGGGATTTCCTAAAGGCAGCAGTGTACCACTATGTATTTTTGACCTGCTTGAGTTCTCCTTTTGGTTTCTGATGAGGATTTCATTTGTAATTAACACTGACATTTCTGGTTTTGACAAAAACATGTCCTTGGAATTATAAACATGGCTATTATATTTTGGAAGTACACTGTTGGCATGGCGATGAATTCTGACAGAAAAAGCAGCACATGTGAAAACGCTGTCATGCATTTAATCTTGGAGTGAGAGAATGAAGCCCTAACACGTTGGTGTTACCACTCAGCCACTAAAGCAGTTAGCTTAGCATGACAGGCTAACCTGGCGAGGCCAAGTCTCTACCCTAGCTATGTAATTAAGTATTATTTAATAAATGCCATGAAATGTAGCATTTGTCTTCTAATATCAGTGAAAAGCGTCATTTGTGAGAAACTTGGCCCATGAAATAACCAATTTCTCCCATGAATTTAGTAGGGGTCTTAATACACTGAGGCAGGAATCCCCCATTTGCATCAAACATTACATGAATTGAGCTCAAGGCATTTTACAGGATTTTTTGATGTTAAAACATTGGATGGAAAAGGAAATGCCATCCATAATAATAATAATAATAATAATAATAATAATAATAATAATAATAATGTTCTACTAATCCTAAGCATTCTGAGTATCTTCACCATTAACCTCTCCTCTCCTCCCTCTCCCTGTCTCCCTCTCCCTGTCTCCCTCTCCCGGTCTCCCTCTCCCTGTCTCTCCTTTCCCTTGGTAATATACAAAAGTAGGAGATGGAGTACATTATGTGTTACTACTTGGCGATTACCAGCCAGGGAATTAGAAGGGCGTTTATTTTTGTGTGCACCAGTTGAGAGAGCAGGTCTGTAGGTTGCCGTAGCAGCAACTGCAGAGAATGCATGCTGGGTAATTTCCCCAGTTAACCATTATGGAGGCTTAGATACTGATTAACAGGTATTGCTTTTTTGAGGTTTTACTGCAGTGGAAGATGTGTGGTGCAACATTCTGCCGTTACCGTGGCGAGACCACGCCCACTGCTCAGCAGATAAAGAGATGGTTTGGAAAGACTGCTGATCTCTGCTAGTGGTTGCAGTTCTGGTAAAAGTGGGTGTGTGGGTGTGTGTGTGTGTGTGTGTGTGTAAGCGATAGTGACACTGGACAGGGACACACACACACACACACAGACACACACACACACACACAGACATATACATGATAGTACAGGTTGCTCACATGATTCCCCTGCTAATGGATTAATAGGATTAATCATATGCCCAGCCAGTCATTGATGGTATCTTGCAGCTGGAGATCTCCCAGTACACATCACCCCGTGTCCAGTGTAACCCCCCTTTTTTTTTTTTTTTACTGGCCGAGAGCCGGCAGGTGCATTTGAGCTGAAAGCAATCGCATTTATGAGCATTTCATAACTCAAAACGAGTCCTGAGAGATATTAAAGTGCTCCTTCCTTGACCATCTGCGAATACCAGTGAATGAAATAGAATTCACCTTAATTTTGCACGAGGTGATACAATCAAAAGTCGGTCAAGCATGGGAATAAATGAAACACGAATTTGCTGGGAAGCACTTGGAAAAACAACAATTGCCATCTTTTCTGGGACCAGAAGGGATCATCAGTTGACCATCTCCCTGCCCGATAGCCTTGGGCTGGAGTGTTTGTTCACTTAGAACCCCCCCTAGAGCCACTCTTGGTGGCTTTATAAAGTTGGGCCCCCATGGAAGTCCCTTACGAGGGGATATTCTTTCAGGATCTGGAACTGCAGAGAAGATCTTGTTCTCCCATCCACATTCTGAAGGGTCTCCCTTTCAATCCTGAAAGGCCAGACCCATTGCAGCTTCCTACATGATCGCAGTTAACCTACTTTAAGCTATCTGGATTTGAAGCTGCTAGCCACCCCCCACACTGCAAGGCCAGTTTAGAAGGAAACGCTTTGTGGAAGAACCTCATCTTTAAGAAGATATCTGCTCTGAGCTTACACAAACATGCTAAGATATGAGAGATTATCTCCAAGTGTGATCAACTATAACCCTTGTCAGAGATTACATGTGTGTGATGCGTACATGTGTTATGTTTCGTGTCATTTGTATATATATGATTCAGGATTTTCAGTCTTACCTGGATCATTCATTCTCCCAAGTGTTTTGGGTCCCTAACCCCCTCCCCCAAACCTGTTGCTTTTTTGGCCAAAAAGGCCTGGACAAATGCAGGTCCCAGTCAGTGAGGACTAGGCTGCCTTACATGAAGTTTCCCCCTTTGCCTTTTATGCTCTACTCAGAATTATGGCTGTTCATATCAGAGCTGCTCTCTCTCTCTCTCTCTCTCTCTCTCTCTCTCTCTTTCTCTCTCTCTCTCTCTCTCTCCGCTTCTCCATCTCTCTCTCTCTCTCTCTCTCTCTCCCTCGTCCCCTCCGAGATGTTTAGAGCACTCCCGACACTGATTCAGCCTTGTTTATCACCGAGAGCTTTGAGAATTATTGGTTTGCTGCGGCGGAGGATGTCTGACGAAATTAAACGCCGTGGTAATAAGAGGTAGAGATATGCTTCAGCGAAGGAGACCGTAAACACACGACGCTCTGTGGCACGTCAGCCCCCCCCCCCAAGTATCACGCTATGTGTTTGGTAGATCAGCATGTGCCGTGGACGCCGGAATGCTTGTCGCCTTGGTTACGCCCATTGTGATGGTGGCGCATTGCTGCTGTGTTGAGAGTGCATTGATTAGCTTGGAAGGGATATCCTAGCATACGTTATTAACATCCCAGACCCCCCCCCCCCCACACACACACACCCAACCACCCACCACTACCAGCTGCAGTAAGAGGTTTGATCCGCAGTGGGCCACATGATGCAGGTGTATGGAGCACGGGCCATGGGATGGGGCTCTGTGATGCGGAATCTCGTTTCTCTGGGCGAGCATCAATCATGCTGCTAGTGGAAATGGTGCTTAGGGGATTCTGCTGATGTTAGCAGTGGCCCTCGTTACCGGGGTACCTACAGGCCCTTAACAACGGAAGGTTAGCTGATTAATCTCTAATTGTCAGCTGGGAGGGGGGGGGTGGAAGGAGTCACAGCTCAGAGTTGAAACCCCATGAAGCCAAGGTCAGCAGAAAGCATCGTGAAATCACCCTCCACACATAACCACGCAAATCCCTATGCAAATCCCTATGCAAATTGGCATGCTAATAGCTTAGATGCGGAAGCACAGAACAATGGACTGTGCTTTTTTATGCAAATGAGCACTCTTCTAAGCTATGTATGCAGAGGCTGAGATGGATTATGATCTAAATCTGATTATTACCCGCATTGTTATTCCGAAAATAACTTAATAGTGATTGCCGAGGTGATACCATGTGCCATTCAACTGACATGGCGAGGAAGGGACTATCTGACTATCTAACAGAGACACTGAGAGCTGATCTTAGCCTGCTGACAGGGATAGATAGAGTGATATGAGAGAGAGTGAGTATATGAGAGAGACTGTCACACTGACAGCAAGAGAGAAGCGAATGGATTTCTGGAACATTTAAATCAGCTGTTGAGGGTACAGTTGAATTGTCCACATCCATTTGTCCACCCTGCAGCTCAGGAGGCTGATGTGCTTCAGTTGTGGGGAGTGACTGGATCCAGTGGTAGAGGATTGGTTTGTTGCGATGCCACATGCCTGGATCCAGCATTAAAGGATTGGTTGTTTGCTTCGCCACTGTATCTGGGGTTAGAGGATTGGTTTGTTGAGTGCTGCATAACTTGATCCAGTGTTCAAGCATTCAAGTGTTGCGAAAACTGGATCCAGTCAGCAAGCGCAACACGTACTGCAACACAACACAACATGGTGGGTTTGTGATCCACCACTAGATCCAGTGGTACTGGATCTGTGTTTTGTTTGTGTTGTTGCAGGTCACTGGATATACCCCTACTGTTTAATTCCTGCAGTCTTCCCAAAGTTTATTGATGAGCCTAAAATTGTGTCAGTCACCACGAAAAGCTTTTCTTTCTGTCTGAACTTTGCACGACTCACTCATCTCACTCCACCCACTCGCTGGCTTCTCTGAGCACATATTCACTTATTCTCTAGGATAAAATACAGTATGGTGTGCTGGCACACGCACACGCACAC
>JAOYMR010000019.1:1808758-1819089 GCA_025802075.1 Tenebrosternarchus preto | reverse complement strand
CTCTCTCTCTCTCTCTCTCTCTCTCTCTCTCTCTGTCTCTCTCTCTCTCTCTCTCTCTCTCTCTCTCTCTCTCTCTTCTATTTCTTCATTCTGTTCCTCTAACTCTAATTACAACCTTTCCTTGCCTTATTGACATCCTTTCCCTACCCTCCAATCTATACCTCCAGTTTATAGCTAATGAGTATACAGTGCCCTACCTCTGTGTGTGTGTGTGTGTGTGTGTGTGTGTGCACGCGTTTGGGTGTGTGTGCTCATTTATGTGTGTGTGTGTGTGTGTGTGTGTGTGTGTGTGTGAGTGTGATTTAACTGGACATGTGTAGAGGTTTGTGAAGTTTCTGCGTGCGTGCATGCGTGCGTGCGTGCGTGTGTGTGTGCGAGTGTGTAGAGGCATGTAAAGTTTCTCTGTCTGCATCCTAAGCAGCTTCTCTGCAGAGAGATGAAGAATCTTGATCTTAATTGCTCTCACTGCTGCCCCTGTCTGCCTGTCTGCCTGTCTGTCTGTCCGTCTGCCTGTCTGCCTGTCTGTCTGTCTGTCTGTCTGCCTGTCTGTCTGTCTGTCTGCCTGTCTGTCTGTCTCTTCTCTGTCAAATACAAATTTCTTAACTGGCAATTGACAACTGCAACTCTTTCCAAAGTGATATATATTATTATTATTTTTTATATATATAACATATATATCCTCTTCGTTATTAGTCCCTCTCCTTCTCTCTCTTATTGTTTTATTACACCATTTGGTGTGCAAATGATAGTTTGTATGTCTTACTCGCCGGATAATTGCTTTAAATGCAGAATAAAGTAAATCGATTTATATTCTACGGCTTTATTCTTCGCCGGGCTTGACATCTACAAGCTGCTGAAATCCATGCAAATACATGTGGGGAACCTCATGTATATGCAATCAGGTAATAAAGACTGGAATATATATGGGAGGAATATAGGACATTGTATGAACATTTGTGAGTATGTAGAAAAAATGTAATGTGATTTGTTCTTGTGATATTGGAGTTTACATTAGGGCTGGGTAATATAACAGTATGAAATCATTTTGAAAACAGTATGAAATTTGTTTCTCTTTTCCCCTTCTCTCGATCTCTGTCTCCTTCTTTCTCTGTATCTTCTTCCCAGGGTCTTTGTCACTGCTGAAGATTTGGAAGACTGGTTCAGGTTCTGAAGGACGGTCACTATTGCCTTGACGGGTGCTTTCTGGGAGTCTGAAATCGTAATTGTGGTCTGAACTGTCCAGAGGAGGCTCACCTGACGCTGGGTCCTAAACTCCTCTCCCTTACAGAGGCAAAAGAAGTCTTCAGGGACTGAAACTTTTTCTGAGGACAGATTCGAGGCACGGGTCTTAACAGGTGAGTGTCTTCATCAAAAATGCCAAGCTAAATGTCCTCAACAAAGATGGAGCTGTGAGTCTTGATGATGATTTTGTATCGGTGTATCTGAAGGTCAGTGTAAGCATGTAAAGGTGAGTCTGAGCGTGTCAGAGTGAACCTGAAACACAGTGAAAGGTTGTACATGATGGGTGTTGCTGAGAAGAGTCTGTCCCCATTGCCCTGACAGAGATAAATACACAAAACGTATCATAGTTGGACAATTGGCGCAAAACAGCTGTCACCATGACAACGGCATGAAAGCTTTGGGAACTTGTATGCAGTTTGTATACTTGCATACTGTCTGGAGACGTGCACAAACAGGCAGGAAAACACAAGCGTTAAAGTCTCAACACAGGAGCATTAAAGTCTCTGCACACTCTGCACACTAACGTTCTGCACACTTTCTGAGTACAGCAAACATTTGTTAAAGACATTCCAATTAAACATCATACACCGAAACAAACAGTTGGGAGACGGGTGCTTGGAAAATGACACCCCTTACAAGCTGTACACGCCTCGCAGCAGATGATAATGATCTAAAAATTATGGTGAGGGTCTGATAATGGTAAAGATCTGGTAATGGTAAGGGTCTGATAATGATAATGATCTGATAATGGTGAGGGTCTGATAATGATAATTATCTGGTAATGGTGAGGGTCTGATAGTGATAATGATCTGATAATGGTGAGGGTCTGATAATGATCTGATAATGATGAGGGTCTGCTTGATGAATTCAGAGATTGAGGAAGAGAAGGCATCAGTCAGAGCTGTGTTTTGGGGTTTGTGGAGTTTGTGGTTGGGAGGTCTGATTTAACCACACTGCCTGCAGGCCTCCAGTAGCTGCCTAACACACTTCAGCATTCAGAATCAGACCCAGAATCAGACCAACACTGCACACTCACACACACACTCACACACAACACACTATCCAGACTGACACTCACACACCATGTTCCGTACTCCGACACACACTCCAGACTCAGATCCACACACCACACTTCACACTCAGAGACGTGAAGCAGGCGTGTAGCTCAGAGAGAGGATGTGCAGTATGGAGCATGTGTGAGCAAAGCACTCCATGTCATTGCTGCTCTTCTGAAAGCTATTCAGCTGGGTTTGACGGTGTGGAGAAGGACAAAATAATTTCTGGTCTGGTCTCTGTGAATGCATGTCGTGTGTGTGTGTGTGTGTGTGTGTGTGTGCACGACTGGGTGTGCGTATTAAAAAGCATTTTGATATGTTGAGAGTGTGTGTGTGTGTGTGTGTGTGTGTGTTGTGTTGAGTTGACTTGGGCACATGCATGCAGGCATGGAAAATTCCCACCATCTGATACCATTGTAGCTGTTCACCTACCACGTTTGACACAGTATTTCCTGTTTTCATGACAACAGCTGAACATGGGGCAGTGAAGGTGGGGCTGGGCCGGTGGGGCAAGACATCTGGGCGGGTGGGTGGTGTGGGTAGGAAGGAGGGATGGAACACTGGAGGGTGGTGCTGCCCCGGGGTGATGGAGAAGAGGATGTGAGCAGAGAGGCTTTACTCCATGATGGAGCAGCTGAATCCAAATATTTTCTACTTGGAAAAATACCGATTTTTATGCCTCTTATTTTTTTTTTAATGATTTTTTCTCACTCTAGTGTTGGCATTTACACTTCCGTGCCTATATTATCTCTGTGTGTGTGTGTGTGTGTGTGTGTGTGTGTGTGTGCTTCTCTCCATTTGCCTTTCTGTCTGGGTCAGTCTCTCATCATTTGCATGTGTCTGAGCATGAGAGGTCACATGATCAATGAAAGACATTGTTCCTAAACACTGATCCTAACCTCACATTACCAAAATAACTTTGTTGACCACATTTTCAAACTGGAATTGACTTTCTAAATGTATTTATATGCCATAATGGATTATTCACACCACACACACACACACACACACACACACAGACAGATAATATAGTCACACACTCTAACATCCCACGGTCTTTAACTCAATGGCACTTGTGAGCCAATCCAGATCAAGTTTGGTAGACCTGGCTAGCCTTCTTTGTGTGGTGTGTTGGGTGTGTGTACATGTACATATGGTTGTGTGCACATGTGTGTGGGTGTGTGGGTGTGTGCGTGTGCGTGTGCATTTTGCTGATGGCTGTGCCTTGATGGTAACAGGTGATAACACTGCTCTATTCTGTACACCAACTGCAGTGCAGATAAGGAGCATTGCCTCAAGGCAACAACTGCTGCTGCAGTGTGTGTGTGTGTGTGTGTGTGTGTGTGTGTGTGTGTGTGTGTGTGTGTGTGTGTGTGTGTGTGTGTGTGTGTGAGAATGTAGCTCATAAGGTTCTGGAAGAGTGCTCAGATAGAATTGAGCTCACAGGCCTCTTCAGTAAAGCCCATAGCTTTCAGTGTACTCAGTCTGTTTAGTTATTAATTCTTTTAAGTTGTTGCCTTTCTTGACCCATGCAGTGCAATTCAGCATTTTGCACTGAATATTTCACACAGAAATTCTACCAGTGTTTTGTTTGAGTGGAACACAGAGTGAGAGCCTCAGTCAGTGGCTGTGGAAGGAGTGCATTGGCTGTACACTGGTCCCCAGGTGTGTGGTTCAGCCAATGAACAGCCAGTGGAGCTTTGAGGGGAGGGATTAGTGGGGCTGGATGACCCAGGGTCTTCCCCACCGACCCAGGGTCCGCCTCCCTTCCCTGGGTCCGCCTCCCTTCCCTGAGTCCACCTCCCCCCCGGGTCTCTCTCTCTCCCACCCTCTCCTCCATTTTGCCAGCATTCTCTTTGCCCCAGTGGACCTTCCCTTGGCTCTGCACGTCAGAGAAAATTGTCTGACCAAACGTGCTGATCAGCGTGGAAAAGCGGTGAATTGAAATCGTTGCCTGAACAGCTAAACAGAGGTTAACTTTATTAGTGTTAGTCCTGGCCTGGCTACAAGAAAGCATTGCTGATTTAATGCCGCCCAGGTTGTCCACTTTTGGCTTGCCTGATGGGCAGTAGGAGCTTTCGGCAGGGTAACGGAAGCGTGCTGACACTAAAGAGTTGTTGTGAATAACACCCCCCCCCCCGCCCCTCAGCCCCCCACAGCTTGTTGGCATTAGCCACATGCTAATCTCATTAGCTTTATATTATGGAACCCTGCAGGACTGAAGCAGCACTGTGAAACTGCTGCTCACTCCCCCTCCCACTCCCTCAACACACACCAGCTGAGCCGAGAGAGAGAGAGAGAGAGAGAGAGAGAGAGAGAGAGAGAGAGAGAGAGAGAGAGAGAGAGAGAGAGAGAGAGAGAGGCAGGCAGGTTGTGTTAGTATTCACACTTCTGCTAACTGGCAGCTGACCCCAGATTGTCCAGTTTGATCACAGTGCTGTGGTTTGTGCGGGACAGAGGCTGAGACCTTTGCATAGCTCCACCCACATTTATCTTACTCCAGGCTCAGGTTTCAGAACAGTCTGTCAGCTTTAACTGTATACTTTGGGAAGGGCTGTGGATCTAAAAGCTGATCTAGGTTCAGTAGTAAAAGATCAATGGCAAAGCTTATCCTTGTGTATTGTTGTGTTTTATTAGGTCATGTAGCTAGAAATGCTGTCATCCAGTGTTATAGTATGATTTGAGAAATTGTGCAGTCTATTTCTAGATTAGTGTTTTTCCTGGATGTTTAGAATACTTCATCCATATTTCTAGTTCTAGATTTTTTTTATATCATTATTTTAATGAGCCATCATTTTAAAGCAGTATTTTATATTGGAGTATGTGTATAAGTGGCCAGCACCTCTCAGCAAAGGAGCTGCTGGCTGGTTAGGTTGCCAGTACCACTAGATAACAATTGGGTTTTACTGCATTTGTCAGCTGTGTAGGTTTAAAGTGACGGTTTTTGTCCCAATTTGTCGAGTCTTGATATCAGTGGAAGCTTTCGCAACAACTGGCAACACAGTTCATTCTGTGTGGTTTTTCCGGAAAGCTTTGTAAAGGGAGGAAGAGACCAGAAGCAATTTCTGTGTGTGCGGGTTTTACGATAAACTGAAGGAGACTTTTACATTTATTATACGTTGTTATACTGCATGTAAGAGACTCCCTTGCAGAGCGCTGAAGCATCTTGCTGTAGGTGGAAAGCTTGGAGCTATCTGGTGAGGACCTGTTATGAGAAGAACAGCTAATAGCATATCGAGACCAACAACGTTCAAGACTGGACCATTGAGGACTGGGTTGGATACAGAGACTGTGAGCCTGTGAAGACTTAAGGAGGGTCTTTCGAGCAGAGCAACAGATCTGTGTTGGAGAGATTGGAGGAGATCAGAATAATGCCACAACCATGAGTCCACGGGCCGTCTGACATGCACGCCTGATCTCTGAACAGTTCATTTTCAATTCAGCATGTTGGCTCGAGGCTGGTTGCTGGTCCAGTCAAAAAAAATTCCAGCACAAACACTGATGAACCTCCTGAATCTGAGGATCGGTTTGCCTGAATCTGAGGTCTTCTCACTTTTTTCTTCTTGTCAAGCAATGTTTAGAGCACTGAACTGTAGGAATGGTCAGCATATTTATCACACAGATGTGTGAAAGAAGGTCAGCGGACCTTTTCCTTTTTACAGTTTGCTAGGGAACTGCGCAGTAGGTTTTAATACAGTCTCTGCTGTCACATATCATGTCATTAGGCAAAGAGGATCAGAGAAACACAGCAGGTAAATGAGGGAGAAGGATTTAGAGAGAGCAGCCAGAGGTTGGGATGGCAGATTCTTGCTGGCACATTCTGAATGGGTGGATGGCCGTTTTCCTCCAAACAGCATTTCTTAAAGATGTCATCACGTGGTTTGGCCATGGTCTTAAGATTGCATGCTGATTTCACAGCTAACACTATGTCTCCCAGACATCTCTCCTCCCCTCTCCTCTCCTCTTCTTCTGCTCTCCTCTCCTCTCTTTCTCTCCTCTCCTCTCCTCTCTTTCTCTCCTCTCCTCTCCTTCTCTCTTTTCTTCTGCTCTCCTCTCCTTCTCTCCTCCCCTCTTTTCTCCTTCTCTTTTCTTCTGCTCTCCTCTCCTCTCTTTCTCTCCTCTTCTCTCTCTCTCTCTCTCCTCTCCTCTCCTCTCCCCAGCATGACACTGTGGTAACTCATCATCACTGGCAGAACCAAACAGCTAACGCTGCACAGTGTAACAGTGCACAAGTTTCACTTTTGCCATTTGTTTAAATGCCTGTGCTCATTAAGTCACATTAAGTGATGTTCTGAATTTAATGGAATTGAAATTGTCAAATAATTGTTGCATGGCAATAGCTTGAAGCATTTTATTACATACATAAACTGTACATAAGCTGGTGGGTGTTTTGCTTGCTCTCCGCATGTTGCTGATGTGCTTCCTCAGGATCTCCAACCTTTGTCATAAAACCAGATTTACCCGAATATACGAGTTGCCTTTTTCACAAGTGGCCCTATAAATTTTTGTTCAAAAAGACAATAATGTTGACAAACCCGTATAAGTAGTTCAGCTGTTTTTTACATATCCCACAGGTGCAGCTCTCCTTACAGACAGTGATGTGATGGAAAGGGTTAGTGCCTTAAATTGATGGGCTTTCTAGCCCTTTGTCAGGCTGCTTTTGAAGATTATGATCAGATTCACGGCTCCAGTGAGTGATGACCTTCCCATCCAATTACAGTGAGCCAAGATGACCCTCCCAGCCAATTACAGTGAGCCAACATGTATCTAGAGGTCGAACCTTGAGCTGTTCCCTGCTCAACACCAAGACTTAAGGGCAAAGGTCATTAGTAATGGGCTCTGTCAAGAGGAGTATGTGTCGTGTGTGTGTGTGTGTGTCGTGTGTGTGTGTGTCGTGTGTTTGTGTGTGTCGTGTGTGTGTGTCGTGTGTGTGTCGTGTGTGTTTTGAGGTTGTCTGCTGTGTTTGACTGACAGCCTGCTGGTCTCACCAGGGGGAAGAGATGCATCTTAAGAGGGAGATGAAGAGAGACCAAAAAGTAATATGAGGGGGGGGTGATAGAGGAGGAAGGCGACAGGCAGTCAGAGAGACAGGCAGACAGACAGGTGAAGGACCTCCCAGATGAGATGCTGAGAGAAAGAGGAGAGAAAAAAAACCCCAGAGAGGTGTGTGAGGGCGAGCTTTCCCATACCAGTAAAAACCTTTGGCCCGCACCGGTTCAAACCGGTTCAAACTCCCCAAAATGAAGTGAACAGTTCTGTCTACTGCCATGATGAGATGCTTGCCTGCTTTTTCTGTTGTCTGGCGCATCTCACACACACGCTCACACACACACGCTCACACACACACATGCTCACACACACACAGCAGAGTCTTTTGGCATTAGTCCATGTCACATTTAAAAATAAAGGATCATAATTACAAGCTTGGTGAACCTGGGTTTATGAGGCCATTCATGCCATTTGGACACGATATGCCACAGATAAATCAATGCGCCAGTGTAGCACCAGTGTAGCACCAGTGTCGCACCAGCCGCTGGAATAGTGGAGATTAGTCTTTGCTATTCTTTAATGCATTGTAGCAGGCATGTTTTAGTATACTTGTCAAATACTTGAGGTTTGGTTTATTGTTGTAAGGATGAGAGAGAGAGAGAGAGAGAGAGAGAGAGAGAGAGAGAGGTGTGGGAAGGAGAGAGAAAGACAATGAGCAAGAGAATGAGAGAGAGAGACAGAAAGATGGAGAGAAAGAAAGACGTGTGGGAAGGAGAGAGAACAAAACGTAGAGAGAGAATGGGAAAGAGAGAGAGAGAGAGGGAGAGAGAGAGAGAGAGGCTTGTACAGAGAATCCGAAGTTTGATGGCAGACTCGTACTGCTGCTCTGTTCAGTGCACTTTCGAGTATGCTCAACAAGGAGGCTGCAAAGTGCACACTTTCAAGTATACTCAGATGTGAGGTCAGATGCGAGGGCAGGTGTGAGTGTGTCCAGGACCATAGCAGCGTGACCCCAGTGATGTTCTGTCCAGTGTTTTGTGTGCTTGGCAGTGTCTTCGAGCACTGAGATCATACAGACTAGACAAAGCTAGACAAATCCTCCCAGAGTTGACGCCATCTGTACTGACCCAGGTGAGTGAGGGTGTGGGTGAGGGTGTGGGTGTGGGTGTAGGTGTGGGTGGTGTTATACAGCAGGGGCTCATTACTATTCCTACAGCTACACCTGCTACATGCCTGATTACGTTCTAATCTCACTTGTGGCACACACACACAGTGAAATGTCCCTTTCCATCTCTCTCTCTCTCTCTCTCTCACACACACACACACACCTTTCTCAGAGGTAATTGCCTGTCGTCCATTCCTCCTTCTCTTTCACTTCCTAATTCCCACAGTGTGAGTGTAATGAGAAGATTTCAGCTTTTTTTAAGAGGATTGGGACAATTCTACAGCACAGTTAATCTCAGAAGTGTGTGTGTGTGTGTGTGTGTATGAGAGTTGGTCA
Source organism: Tenebrosternarchus preto (assembly GCA_025802075.1). NCBI lineage: Eukaryota > Metazoa > Chordata > Actinopteri > Gymnotiformes > Apteronotidae > Tenebrosternarchus > Tenebrosternarchus preto. Next base: position 1,810,302 of record JAOYMR010000019.1, on the reverse strand, counting down.
GCATGTCTTCTGAGTGACCATGTTTTTTTGTGTGTGTGTGTGAGAGAGAGAGAGAGAGCGTATGCATGCATAGGCATGTCTTCTGTGGGACAATCTGTGTGTGTGTCAAAGTTAAATTTATTTAGACAGCACTTTTTACACCAGCCATTGTTACAAACAACTTTACAGATGTCCAAGCACAAGCGCCCTAGTGATCAAGCCAAGGGCGACTGTGGCAAGGAAAAACTCCCTAAGAGCACAAGGAAGAAACCCTGAGAGGAACCACAACTCAAAGCCAGGGGCCTTATCCACTTCTGGTCGACACTGGGCAACAGAAACAATATAGGCAATAAAAAACAAAACAAAATATGTAATAAGAACAACAGAAGTCTGTTCTGGGTGTCTAGAAGGATCGATGACTGTAGGCGTGTTTAAAACCCGTCTGGCACAGGAGCAAGCCAAGAACAGCTGCAAAGAATGATGGGGTGGTGGGACGTTATGGTGGAGGTGGAAGGAACCACACCAGGCAAAGGCAAAGGGTGGGAGGAGCAACAGCAGGGGCGTGTCTGGCTGGGAGGAGCCACAGTGTGGGGGGGGGGGGGTGGAGTCCATGTATGGGAGGAGCCAAAGCAGATGAGATCAGCCACCACACTAGGAGTAGATGTTCCTGACCAGAAGGAGGATATTAGTGTGTTCAAATACTGAAGTGTGTAAAATAGGGTTATATAATGTGCAAGGAAGGAGAATTTCTAGCTAAAAGGACAGAACCAGATTGTAAAACACACAAGGGCTGCCTGTAACCTCAGCTTGAGTGACCAAAAAAAAGAGGTGAATGACAGCATCACCGCATCCCAGTTTACCTTCTCCCTCCGAACCAGTGAATCATGTTTAATAAAATGCTTGAATAAGCAAATATGTTTTCAGCCTTAAATATCGAGACTGTGTCTGAGTCTCGAACAAAGGTTAATCCATAGCGTGGGAGCTGTAGTAGATTTCCTTACTAATAGGTCTGTGTGTGTGTGTGTGTGTGTGTGTGTGTGTGTTTTTTTTGTTTTGTTTTGTTATTATTAGACCTTCAGTTTCTCAGGTCACAGGTGAAATCCAAGAGACCCTTGACCCTGCAGCCCCTTCTCTTTGCTCACTACAATTTCACACAGGCACTTGTGTGTATGTGCATGTCAGTGAACGTCCGTGTGTGTGAGTGTGTGTGTGTGTGTGTGTGTGTGAGTGCATCTGTGTTGCACATGTGTGTGTGTGTGTGTGATGTCTCTGTGTTTGTGTGCCTGTCTCTCCATATCTGTGTGTTGGTGCATACATAAATGTGTGTGTGTGTATGTGTGTATGTGTGTGTATGTGTGTATGTGTGTGTGTGTGTGTGTGTGTGTGTGTGTGGAGCTGCCAGACCCCTGTAGTGCATCATAACACACAGCGGGTAACCGAGAGAGCGTGGCTTGCGGCTGTGATGCGTCATGCGGGGGGGGGGGGGGGGGGGGGGGGGGGGGGGGGGGCGGGGGGGGCGGGGGCCGCCCCGCGGCGCCCCACCCCGCCCCCCACGGCGGGGGGCG
>JAOYMR010000019.1:1793049-1808658 GCA_025802075.1 Tenebrosternarchus preto | reverse complement strand
CTCTCTCTCTCTCTCTCTCTCTCACACACACACACACACACACACACACACACACACACACACACACACACACACCTGCTCTCCCCAGTCTAACAGAGTATCAGACACATAAACCTCCTTCGCATTTGCTGTCCATCTCCAAGGCACCCAGTTCCCATCCAACGCATAACAAAAGCTACACCAGCTTTCCCACACAATTACCACTCAACTTCTGCATGTGTTACATATACAGCCAAACGTGTTAAGATCCCTCAAAACCACTGCTGGCTCGACCCACCACTGCAGAACCATCTAAACTGACCTCGGATCAGCAGGACCGAACCTACGTCACTGCTGGGTCTCCTGCTTCGCATTCACGGAGGTTCCCAGTCTGTTTCCATGACAAGCCAGGCCAAGCCTATGCGTGGAAAGACTTCCCTCATGAATGGGACCCGGGTACCGTGACAACAGAGCCTGTTTAACAGAGATTTATGTAGTAGCGGCAGTTTGGGGACTTGGAAGGGTTTAGAACACACGGGTCTGTAAGGCCAGAGGCGGCGCTGATTATACCGTCAGTCCCTCCCCTTCATGTAACAGAATAGCCCTATCCTTCAGACTACAGCCCCGTGGAGGCGTGTCTTACAGCGCAAGGCACCAATCGTATTATCTCAGTGTGGGTGGGCGCACCCGTGGATGGCAGCGGATATGAATGGCCAAGAGCACGTTCGTCTCTGATCGCCGGCCCAGGGGGTGCGTTTCTGGCAGAGCATTGAGAGCGCGGAGGCTCTGACACACGGCGGTTGGGGGAAAACAGCCGTCGAGTGATTGATGGCCCCGCCCCCTTGGCGACGGATGCTCTAAGCCCCCCCCCCCCACCCCTTTCTTTATCCCACGCCATGTTTTGAGATTAGTTTGTTATTTATAAGGGTTTATTGAGGAGCTGCGTAGAAGGAGAATCGAGTCGTAATATGTAACCTTGTCAGAAAGCGGATAAACCATGGAGACAAAAGACTGACAGTGTGTCAGGGAAGGTTTCATTTTTCCAATAAACCGCTGATCTATTTGGCTGCTGCTAAGGTAATGTACTGCACAAGGACCATAGGTGTGTGGGAAACCTGATTTCAAATAAACAGGTTCATTATGGTTACATGATCATAAGGCTTTACTAACACGACTGTGAACTTGCAAACTGGGAAGGTGAGCGTGGTGGTCGTAGCCATTCATAACTGGTTATGAACGTCCTTGAGGCTACATAAAAGCATGCTTGCTCTCACTCGTTATTACTTTTTTTCATTTTAATGTAAGGTCAGGTTTATTTTTTTGGCTGTATTGCTAAATATAATCAGCATTTTACCAAGTATTTTCATATATTATGAATTTTGCCAGCTGTTTCAGCATATAGTTGAATGGAGCTTTGCTGGGCTAAGAGCTGGAGTGTTCTTTGTTGGATAGATGATTACAGGACTGGCTTCTTCTTTGAATGTGAGAATGCCACAGAGCAGAGATTGTTCCAGAATGTTCCAGAATGTTCCTGAATGTTCCTGAATATTCCAGGGCACCCCAACCCATCTAATCCCCCAACTGACTTGAATATTGGCAAATTCTGACAATGATGATGATGATGATGATGAAGAGAAGGACAGCAGCTCGGTGAAGCTCCAGGGTGGGAGCAACGAGAAGCCCTGATACCCTCGATACCAGCTAGGGGAAGTACATGGTGTCCCGCACACTCCTGCCTGTCCAAGCTGAGTGCTGGTGTTTGCGTGCGGGACTCTCTCGTGCAAGAGAGGCACAGCGAGCACACTTCTCTTCATGCCTACAGGACACACTAGCTGGCCCGAAGCCAGATCACAGCTCCTCTTCAGCTTGATACGTTGGGGTAACACGGACTATCTGGCTCGGATGTGAAAGCTCCACTGACAGGATCCAAAGTAGCAGCCTTCTCTCCAGGAGAGAAGAGACGGTGGTCAACGTGTTCTCCCTGCTGGGGTACGCTGGCCAGAGGCTGGAGCACAGGGAACACAGACGCTAACAGAGCAGGTGCAGGCAGAAGATAAAGCCCTCAGATCGCTTCCCTCTGAGTTCGCTCTGTCTGGTCTGGTCGTGCTCTTGCTCCCTCTAGCTTCGTCCCTCATCCAGGCTCGCTCTGTCTGGTCTGGTGCCATCTTTGAGAGGCCTGACACTTGCTCTAGTGGGAAGCGGACCGGAAACATGACAATCCAATCAGCACTGAGCACCGGGGTTCAACTCAGACTGTCAGATATCCCCATGGTCAAATATGACCTACACTGATTGGGAGTGTGTGTGTGTGTGTGTGTTTACACATTTGCAAGTGTTTGGTTAAAGCTTTCTTCCAGTAGTGATAGTTGTGTGTATGTGTGTGTGTGTGTGTGTGTGTGTGTGTTTTCCTCTCCAGCACATCAGGACCTGTTGCTAGCACTCTCCTCTACTAGATTGACAGTCTGTTAGAATATGCCGGAACAGACTGATTCATACAAGAATAAAAAGCAGCATCATGTTGCCATGTTGACGCATCTCTCTCCAGCTGTACTTCAGCCTCTCTGAAACCAAGCAAACCCTGCCGCTCGTGCCGTTCAGCGGGACCCAAATACGCGTCAGAGAACGTCCTGCTGTAACGGGGCACTGCTCGATGTCCTGCTGTAACGGGGCACTGCTTGTCCGGCTCTCGTTTGCATCCAAAAAAAGTGGCTTTGTGGTTTTAGCTTCGTAGTTTTAGACCCCTCCCACCACCACCACCACCACCCCCCACTGAGGACATGGAGAAGGGAGACGTCGACGTCACCAGCGGCAACGGTGAGAACGTCACGTTCGTGTGATGACTCATTTTGATGAAGTTGAGGCACAGCGAAGAGGCAGAGTGTCTCATGTGCACTAACCCTGACTCCTGGAGTCAGTGGAGAAGGCGCTCAAAGCGTACAATTTTGTTTTTTCTCGAGGAAACTGCAAAGAGCTGTGAATAAAAACAACAACAACACAAAAAATGCACAGTCTGTCGCCGATTAATCTTCCTATCCAGCAGACTGGGGCAAATCAAGCAGGTATTCTGCTGAGCAATAGATTTAATCTGAGCTGCGGATCCAGATATAAAAAGTTTAATGTCGTATTGGAATCAAATGGCTGGTTTTATTTGCTACGTATTTTGGTTCTAATGGGACGGCTCACACACCTGAGCCCCTCGCGTGTGCTTGGTTAGAGGGAAGGGGAGACGGAGAGAGAGAGACGGAGAAAGATGGAGAGAAGGAGAGGAGGGGGACTGGAAGACGGAGAACGCTGGAGAAACAAGGACGATGGAGCTGTTTATTTGCATCTTTACTGACTAAATACATACGGAATTGATCGACTGAATCCTTACAGAACGCTTACAGAGTCCTTACTAACTGCATCCTTTCAGACAATTCTGAGTCCTGACTGACTGAATCCTTCGACTGAGTCCTTACTGACAGAAATACATTGTTCGAATGAATGGGGTGCCATTCGTCATCTGATCCAGTGATGAATGACAACCTGTACCGTGCTAGTTTAGATTATATTACGAGAGGAAGCTCTGAAAATGACGATGTATTTTAGATGTGATCCTTATGTTATGAAGAGGAACGATTTTTCAAATGAACTGACAAACTCTGCCTGCTGCAGATATAAACAACTCCTTCAGACGTCACCTTTAGAAAACAAATGAGATCTTACAAAAGTATGGAGGTTAGAGTTAGAGTTAAGGGTTAACCCTAACTACTTCCTACAGGCCAGCATAAAGACAACGCGGCTGAAAGCACAAGGAAATTAAACACTTCTAGTAATAAGGTTATGCCCTGCAAAAGGTTTTGTGGTTAGGTTGTCATAGTTACTTGTTTACAAGCCCCTATAACAAAGCAAAGGAAAAAAAAAAACAGTAATGGTAGAATGTAAGGGAACGTCTACATAAACACGGCCATGTAAATGACATTTACTGCTCACGAAGAGGTCAGTGAGCACGTGAGCATTACCCAGATCGGTTAATCCCAATCTCAGACGTAGCTTCATGAGTCGTTTTTTTTTCTTTCCCCCCCCCATTAATTTCTTGCATTATAACAACTTTTTGGACTCTGTGCATCTCCTCATGGTTTCCATGTTGGATCAGTTTGAGCATCAGGGAACCAGAGAGGTACTGAGATGGTGTTTTCTAACAGCTCACCATCTGCACCAACAGCAACACAATGATGTGATGATGTATGAATTTTGGTGTTATGTACAGTTAACCCTGTTTACACAATTAATGTCCAGTTAGGATACATTGCACTGTTTAGAAAGCCACCACCTACATAAGCCCTTCACGACAAGTGACTTAAACATACATAAACGTTTGTAAATGCTTCTTCCAACAAATCTATGTGGTCATAAAAGCTGCTTTTCTCACCTTTCATGACAAGTTGCTATGCGAGTGTTGAATGACATTAGACCGTGTCATGACATTTGAAAGGTGAAATGATTTTGTAGCTCAGTTTTTTTTCCTGCTTTAGGGTAACATAATGTCACTGACATTACCAGCTTTTTACAGTTTATGCTTGTTGGAATGAGCATTTATAAATGTTTAAAGTCACTCTTACCCGCTGTTGACATGCAGTGAAGGTCTCTGTGTTCTTAAAATATTTTAAAGTTGTGAAACTTTAAGACTCAAAACTTTAAATTGAATGGCTCAGTGTTATAAATTGTGGCCAGTTTAGATTGTGAACTCGAGTTCAAAGTTTTGAATTGGACGGCATTTTCCTGCTCCCTCGTTCTCCCCTGCCGCCCCGCTGGTCTTGTTTTGACTGCGAGTTGATTAGTGAGGTTGTGACCTGACCTTGTCTGTGGTGTTACTGAACGCAACCCTGGAGAGCAGCAGGACCTGCTGGAGCAGACGGAGGCTCAGATTATATCACATCAGTTTCTCTCTTGCTTCTGCCCCAAGCAGTGAGAGAGGCAGGCCCGCCCTGGAGAACCCTGCTCTCTCTCCTGCTCTCTCTCTCTCTCTCTCTCTCACTGTGATTGTGTTAGTCACTCTGTCTGTCTCATCTGTTACAGCACAGTAACTGCCCTCCAGTTTAATGTGACTGTTTGAGCTCATTAGTATAGGCACAGACGAATGGGTGTGGCAGATATTAGGGGCGGGGTAGAGATGTGTGGTAGAGATGCATCTCTCGGTGTGGCTGGTGGACATTCAGATATGTTTCAGGTGCTGATGTTCAGGATTTATTTTACCCAGAAAGCATTACTGATGACTATCTGCCCGTCTGTCAATCGGTCGGTCTCTCTCACTATCTCTCTCTTTCTCGCTGTCACCTGTCTCTCTTTTCATGCTCTTTTTTTTAAAGTTTCTCAGATGAGCAGCAGCAGATGCAGCTGATTAAGGAGATAATCGGAGGGAGAAATGAATGGGAAACGAAGCCTCTAGAAGCTTCAAGGAGAATTTAGAGCCTCTTTGAGGCTCCACCTCAACTCATTACCAGCCACAAACATAAAGGAGAGGCTCGAGCTAAATGAAGTAATGAACTAATTACTCAGCTATTTTGTTACCTCCTCCTGTTGCCTCCTCAGTCGTTGACTGGGAGATGGGCTCTCAGTGGCTTGAAAAGTCAGTAACATCAGCTGATGGCAAGTGCTGTGTGTGTGTGTGTGTGTGTGTGTGTGTATGGGTGTGTGTTCTGTTACACTACTCTGACAGCTCCTGCTATGTTCAAGCAGGATATATGGTATGAAAGATTGCAAGCCCTGACCCCAGGTCAGGGGTGCTGTCCCTTCATGGTCCAGTGCTCCAGGCTACAACCACTTACAGCTGATCCCAGATGCAAAATGAGACCTCAATAAAAATGTTATATCCAGTTGCAAAGCTGTGGATTCTCCACAATGAGGAGTGGTTATGTCTAGTGAAAACTCATCATGCTCATCTTAAAGAAAACTACACCTAATCTCTCAAAGGTCACTTTAACTGTAGGTGAATTGCTGCCATTATATTGTTGATTTTATCTTTTGAGATAAAATACATATATATATATATGTATGTGTATATATATGTATATATATATATACCCCACAATAGAGAAAAACACTACAGAGGTTAGAGTCAGCTGCTTCCTGCCCCTGCTCCTGACCTCAGGAAACCCTGCAGGCATTGTTTGGAGAGGAACTGAAGCTTCTCTGACCAGCAGTGAGAGCAGAGGAGCTGGAGGCAGAATTCAGTAGACTTGCTTTCGAAAGGTGAGATCCAACGGAGCTCAGCCAGTGAAGCTAAATGGAGAATAAATGTTTATTTATTTATTCCTTCATTCATTCATTTATTTATTTATTTACTTGAAGGCGCCTTCTGGGCAGGCTGAATGGGGAGGGGCTGTAACACCTTCTCTCAGCAATGTTTGTTCAGAACGGTCTTGCAAATGGAAGTAGCTGATGTCTGAGTTTTTAAGGAGAAGTTCTCGTTCTCGGAGTCTGCTGCTCTCTCCCTAACTCAGCCACACAGGGTTTTACTTTCTCTTAGCAACTCTTTCTTTCTTTTTTTCTTTCTTTCTTTCTTCTTCTTTCTTTCTTCCTTACATCCCCTCTCCCCTTTCTTTCTTGTTTTTGTTTTGGAATGACTGCACCTCCCAGTGCTCTCTGGTCCACCTTCTCAGAAGACATAATTAACATTGTCCGCCTCTGGTCCTAATTAAATCTCACGAACAATATGAAAACTCATAATGAATTGGGAGGGAGGGGAAAAAAAAATATATTTTTAGGATCTTCACGAGCACCAGGAGTGTTGCTGACGGGAGGCTCGGGGGAACCTATTGTTCTTTTGCTGTGTCTGGCAGTGACTGCTGTAGGACTGTTTTTTTGCAAGGAGCTTCATCATAAATATGTAGCACACAATAAAGAGAGGAGAGGGGAGGAGAGGGGAGAGAAAACTGAAGCAGGAGCAGACAGACAACAGCAGTGCGACAGCTCCCTCTCCACCTGCTGCCTCCTCCATCCACCCCACCCGTAGGTGGATAGCCCCACCCATCGGTGTAGGTTCGGGATCCTCCGTGCTGCCCTCATTCATCTGCAGAGAGGGGATCCACTGCCCAGTGAGCTGATCCATCATTTGATTGGTCGATTCAAAGTTGGTATTACAGTTTGGCTGGAGGCAAAAAAAGCACGTATGTGAACACAGTACGGCAGGTTTTGAGCAGGGTGGCATTCCGGAGAGGTGCTTTGTGTTTCCATATGTGAATGTGGCATTTAGATCATCACTGGAGTGGATCAGAGAATGGAAAAGTGGAGAGAGAGAGAGAGAGAGAGAGATGAACAGAGAGAATGACTGTCAAGCAGACAGGGACAAATAGAAGAAGCTGCTGAGCCGTGGAGTGAATGTGAGACTGCTAGCGTTGCTACAAATGTGTTGTGCTAATAAAGCCATTTCAATTTAGCTGAAGGGAAGAGGGAGAAAGTCAAGTGGATGAAACATGATTCGAGCCAGATAGACAGAAGGTGGGTGAGAAAGCTAGAGAGACATTGTAGTAAGGCAGGGAAGGCGAAGAGGAGGAGAGAGACAGTAATGAAGGACCAAATCCTCAGGTGCTCGGGAGGGAACGAAGAGAAGAAGAGAAGTGAAGAGAGAGAGAGAGAGAGAGAGAGAGAGAGGGAGAGATCGACTCTATCCACAGTTCCCCCTTACATCGTCTAATGCTGGTGGGGTTGGGTTTTTTTTCACAGATAAAAGTGTTCACTATTTGTGCATGGTGCTCTGTGAGGTCCGGTCTCTTGTGGCAGTGCAGATATGGCTGCTTCAGTCTTCTCCTTGAGGTGTTTTATTAAAACTACAAAAACTGTAAATGTAGGTGGTACTCTCCCATACACACAGTCCGATGTGCATGCAGCCTTGTAGGCTGTTAGAGCGACCCTTTTTCTTCATTTTGGATCTAAATCCTAGAGTCTATTCAGAGGTAGAGCCCACTCTCGTATGAGACCATGCCTATACTTCACACACACACACACACACACACACACACACACACACACACACACACACACCAGAGAGTAGGCCTGAAGAGGATGGGATATGACTGAATGAAGAGGCCAGCTGCGAATTGATTGGTTTCAGTTGTGGGATTGAATTGTCAATTTCAATCGTGGATTTAAGCTTAGAAGCTGGCAGAGTGTGTGTGTGTGTGTGTGTGTGTGTGTGTGTGTGTTTGTGTTTCTGCTTGTGCTTGTGTGTGAGAGAGCTTTAGAAATAAGGAATGACCACCGGAGAAAGAACCTGCACACATGTATTCTTCAAATGCAAAAGGGGAACAGTCTCAGAGAACAAATGCAGTTTCTTCCTGAAAGATCTGCCGAGGTTTTTAGTGCAGGAAGTTTCCTGAAGGGAGGGGGGCCGCTTGTCGGTTTCAGTACGTCACATGCAATGGAACATCTTTAGTTCTTTTGACATTCAGGGATTTATGACTCACGCGTACATACGCAGCCTGAGAGACAGGCCTGAGAGGGTATGATCAGATCTGAAGCCAGGTGTCAGAAGAACATTTCCCCAACACGTGTATGTGGCGTGTTCCTGTCAACCTGGTGTTGTGGTGTTACCCTATAAGTGGGTGTTCTGCTGTGTCCCTGTCACTATGGTGTTGTAGTGTCACCTTGTCACCAGTTGTGGTTTGTGTCCACTGATGAATTACCCAGTGCTCTGTCTCACACTGGCATACAAATACTGCCTAGAGTTGTTTGCCAAATACGAGTCAATTTTACAATAGCAAAAGGAGCTTGATCATGACCAGGGAACTTCTTAATGGCTTTGTAATCTAGGGAATTCTTGGAATGTGCCCAAGAATAACACTTCAAGTTGTTACACTGTGCTGTTTGGATTATATTAATCCAGAGTTATTACATGGAGGATCTGTGTTGTAATTCCATGATATTTCTGAGCGTTTTTTGGCACTGTACATTGGTTCTACCAGTAACTGCACATATTCTTCGCAGCTTTAGTCGATGGCTGTATTTATCCTTCTTTGATCAATCCCAGAACACAGCTGAAAAGAAGATTTTAAAGCTCGATGTTGTCGACTCCTATCTCAGCAGAGAAGGCAGGGTTGTTTTCATTGTGTGCTTCATTAGTCTTTTATAGACTTTCTCTCCTGTGAATAAGGGATATGTAAGATGTAAACTTAATTTCCCACAGAAACATAATAAGATTATTTGATGTGCTGTACTACTGCTGTAGAGTATTTGAAATTATAAATATGAGTGTTCTGTTTATTCAAAGTTTGTATAATTAATATCTACTAATCAAAGCTTTATTTAAGTATGTTCATTTATATTCATACCAAAATCCATGAGTGTTGCCCATTTTTTTAATAGCATTTTTCTTTTATTTTTAATTAATAACAAAAAATAATTTAATTATTTTTTTCTTCCCTATTCTCTCTTTATCTCTGTCTCCTTCTTCTATTCTTTCACAGATGCAGTAGATGACTGACTGAGTACGACCCACAGATCATACAACATTTTCCCAACAAGTGAGGTCAAAAGGTCAGAGGCCATGAGCCAGCGCTGTGGACAGCGATACTATAACCCTGTAATGCGGACCACTTGAAATGGGGACAGTGTTTGCCGCTGTGTGTCTTGTAGAGCTGTGATTGCCCTCAAGACTCCTGTTTCCTCAAACTGTGACTTAATCCTTTTGACTCTCTTTCGACTGTGGCCATTTGCACTTATTTTGGGTTCTAATCTCTTTCCTCTCCCTTCTCAGTCACGACAAATCCAACCCTTACTCTCAAAATGGCCAGCAGTACTTTAAGTCACCCTGATTCTTCTTCCTCCGCCCTTGCTCTCCTTTTTCTTACCTTGTTTTTCCTACCCTTACCCTCGTTAGTCAGGGGTGACTGCTGGCTGATTGAGGGTGATAAGGGCTATGTGTGGCTGGCTATCTGCAGTCAGAACCAGCCGCCATACGAGACGATCCCTCAGCACATCAACAACACGGTCCACGACCTGCGCCTGAACGAGAACAAACTGAAGGCCATCTTCTTTAGCTCGATGAGCCGCTTCACCAACCTCACGGACCTCAACCTCACCAAGAACGAGATCTCTTACGTGGAAGACGGAGCCTTTGCTGGACAGGCCAATCTGCAGGTGCTGCAGCTGGGCTACAACAAGCTGACCAACCTGACGGAGGGGATGCTGAGAGGTCTGGGTAGGATGCAGTGTCTGTTCCTGCAACATAACCTCATCGAGGTTATTGCCACCAATGCATTCTGGGAGTGCCCCAGCCTGAGTAGTCTTGACCTGTCCTCCAACAAGCTGGCCAAACTAGACCCGTCCACCTTCACGGCTCTTGGTCGTCTGATGGTATGTGAGCTGGCTGGGAATCCCTTTCACTGTGGCTGTGAGCTCTACAGCTTCCTGACCTGGCTGGAAGCCTTTAACAACGTCACCCACACCTACGACAGGCTGCAGTGCGAGACCCCACGGGAGCTTTCTGGTTTCCCGCTGCTCAGCCCACTCAACAGTCTTGGGCGCAATGCCCACTCCATCCTATCATCTATATGCAAAGATGGCGTAATTATCCCTGGGATAACCTCATTGCCCCCTGACCTGGAATCTTCCGGAATGGATATCTCAGATCAGATGGGCCCGTATCATCAGCCCACAGCTTCGTCGACCACGGGTCCGTCTTACAGCCCGAGTATTAAGCTGCACTCTGTTTCTCTCTCCTCTGCGTCTCTACTTGTCCAAATACCTCGACCCTTCGCCAAGATGTACATTCTGGTACAGTACAACAACACTTATGTGTCTGATGTTATGAACCTGAAGAAGAAGAAACAGATCGTCACACTCAACACCCTGAAACCCCACACAGACTACACCTTCTGCGTGGCCTCGATTCGTAACTCACAACGGTACAACCACACTTGTGTGCATTTTGCCACACGATCTGGTCCTGGCGAACTGCGAGCAGGCCCTTCTACCACCACTCACTACATAATGACCATCCTGGGCTGTTTCTTCGGCATGGTCATCGTGTTGGGCTTGGTGTACTACTGCCTGCGCAGACGTCGGATTCAGGAGGAAAAAGAGAAGTCCATTAGTGTGAAGAAAACCATCTTGGAAATGCGTTACGGGCCGGAGGCGGCCGCCGCTGCCGTCAACGACCCCTCCGCCCTTCAGGTCCTCCACCAGCACCACCACAGCAAGCTGCCCCAGTCCACATCCTCCAGCATGGGAATGCTCCATGGCTCTGCCAACACCACCTCCTCCCGTCTCTCCTCCCTGCCCCAGGTGGAGAAAATGGCCACGGCCTTCTCGGAGGCTGTGGCCGCCACCAGCAAGGGGAACTACATGGACGTGCGAACGTCAGCCGTTGGGGAGGACCGGTTGAGGGATGGGATTATTCCGGGGGAGGAGATTGGGCGGGAGGAGAATGGGATTGACGGAGGGGAGGACTCGGACGACGGTGGTCACGGTTCGACTTCCGAGATTTCCACCATCGCAAAAGAGGTGGACAGAGTCAACCAAATCATTAACAACTGCATCGACGCTCTGAAGTTGGACTCGGCGGCAGTTGCAGCGGCAGCTGCTGCCACCACGGCGGAAAACTCCTCCTCTCCACCACCACAGTGCATCACCTCCTCCGTCAGAGGACTCATCCCTCTCTCCCCAACGATAACAGAGACGTGTCAGATCATGTCCTCACCTAAAATCTCCCCTCTATCCCCTGTTCCTCTCGTCCTACCTCTCTCCGAGAGACCTGGTATCAGTGGAGGCGGCTTCCTCTCCCCGCCCTACAGGGACCCACCCCCAGCCACGGCCCTGCGGCCCCTGCAGCGGCAGCTGAGCGCCGATGCGGCCGGTGTGGTTCTCAGCAGTGTGAAGACACGGTGCAGTGTTTCTTCTGGGGGCTCCATTAAAAGCGCACGGGTCTTCAGCATGGACATCCCTGAGCCGCTTAGCCCCAATTCCTGCAACTTCCCAGAGAAAGGCAGCCCTGTTGGGTGCGGAGAGCTCATGGAGAGGCTCCCCCTGGTGGGGATCCAAGGGGGCAGTAAGGGCAGGGGAGAAGGTGGCAACGGGGGAGGAGGGGGAGGCGGCGGTGGCAGTGGTGGTTCGGGTGGATGTGGTGTTGTAGTTCCAGGTGGAGGCAGCACAGCGCAACAGCACCTCCTGGAGGTGCACCCTGACTACCACTGCTCAGAGCACCGGCACTCCTTCCCCGCTCTCTACTACGAGGGTGCCATCGACTCCCCTGCTCAGAAAGCCTCCTTCCTTAAGCCCCTCTCTCGCACCAAGAGGGACGCTGCCTATTCCCAGCTCTCACCACGGCACCACCACTACTCGGGCTACTCATCCAGCCCTGAATACTCCTCCGAGACCACTCTGAAGATCTGGGAACGCTTTCGCCCCTATAAGAAGAACCCTCGAGAGGAGGCCTACATAGCAGCTGGCCATGCCCTTCGGAAGAAAGTGCAGTTCGCAAAGGATGAGGATTTGCACGACATTCTTGACTACTGGAAAGGAGTGTCTGCACAGCAGAAACTGTAAGTTCTTTGAGAGGCACAATGGCACCAGATTGCCGAGAAGAGAGGAGCTTGTAAGTGGTAAGTGGCTCTTGAGACAGTTCAGTACCCACAGACCACTACAGAGACAAGTGTCTGAAAAAAGCCTGAGTTGGGCAGGATTTTCAAGACTCATCAAGGAATAGATCATCAACCAGTCAAAACTGCACAGGAAATTTGGTACTAAAAGCATCCAGAATGACCAAATTTGATCACAGAACCATTTTATTTTTGTGTTGTATGTATAAATCAAAGTCTTTTAAACCCTAATTTGAAATTTGCTCAAGTAAGGAATTAGCAGTATTTGTTTTATCGATGCCTGACTCCAGTCTTCAGGGATGATATTAATTGATGCTTATCAAGTTAATTGTTTTTAGCGTTAAATGATAGGAAAGAAAATTCCAGGTTTGAACTCAGCATGGCTGAAACCACAGGCCAAAATCTAGGCACCCTCTTCCATAAATTCCCCTAATTGTTGATCAGTCTGAGCACACTCGTTGGTTTGAGACCTCTACATATGTTCCTCACGGCGTACTGGACATGCTTTTCATACCAGAGCCAGGGGATTAGACTGACTTTACATTCTGGAGGCGTAGCAAATCTGAAAGCATTTATTTATTAATTTATTTATTTTCCTCCCTGTAGCTCAGCCATTGCTAATTTTTTTTTTTACACTTTCCGTATTTTGCCTGAAAGACTGGCAATTCAATTGTGATTGCCACATTAACGCTATCGGAGAGACAAGGGTCTCATAGGGACATTTCAGCAGGAACATTAAATGAAAGGGAGGGGGTTCAGTTATGTGAAGGCACAGAGGACTTCTCTGTAGCGCCGGAGAAAGGTTTGGTGCTGAGAGCAATGCATAGTTACGCTGGGCTCTGTTCAACACACACGCTCAAATTAAAATGAATCCTGTGTTTGTTGTTACTTCGATGTCTGACTTCTGGATGAAAATGCTATGAGGAGCAGAGTCCTGGACGTTGATTAACTCTAAAATTTACACTGTTAGTGGGGAAAAGTCCTTTTGCAAATCTTTTCTGGTCCTTCTGTTGTTTGTACAGGACTAGTATTAGTTTGGCAAAAAGGAAGAAAGCGGTTAAAATGCTTATTCGTGCATAATTGTACGTTTCAAAAGTATTTTACTAGATTGATTGCATTCTCTGCTCTGCCTGCATTGAATTCCTATAGTTTAGCCTGTGTTTCTGAAAGACAGGCACCTATGGATTAACATCTCAACCTACAGGGGATGATAATCCAGTCCAGAATAAAATGGGGGTAAATATGGAGGACCAAATAAATGTAATTAATCCTCATGTCTCCTTTTTTAGACCACTTTGTCATTGTCCAGCTTAATTGGGTAAATAAATCAGCCACCTGTAGATAGAATATCGATGGTTCATGTAAGAGCTGGTGCTGCTGGAAGTTCTAATATTATTAACACTGCCACACTGAACATGTAGTAACAATTAATTGTACATTCTCCAAGCAGGTCATTACTTAGAAATGCACCCCTAGAGTCTCCAACTGACCTGTGGATATCAGGAAAGCCACAGAGACAGGAAATGCTGGCCTTTATGTGAATTAATCGACTAAGAGAAAACACCAGAGTTGATTTAAACTTTACAGTGATGCAACTCTTTAATCAGTACGCTTTCAAAGACCTCACAAAATGAACAGACTTTGTTGGTATTCGAATAATTTGCACAGATAGTAAACCGATGTGTGTGTGTGTGTGTGTGGGGGGGGGGGGGATTATTAATGAATTTGTGCTGCAAAGTATAAACATTCTATATGAGCCCATTGGCGATGAACTCACTGCCCTAGTTTGGATACACCAAGTGCCATCAGAATTCCACATGTTTAATGTTTAAAGTCCTCAACTGACAAGTGGATTTGTGTCTTTCAGCATTTAGAAACGTGTTGCACACTGTGATTTGCCCAATGCAGGTGGCAGCATAGGATAAGCCCAAAGAGGAGAGATCGATACACCATAATCGAAAATTGACACGGCCGAATATCAGAAAAGCCCGGTCTTGCATGTGGCCTCTTTCGGGGGAAGTCTGTGAGATACACAGTGTGTAAAGACCCAGTCAGTCTTTGGTCCAGGAGCTGTGTGCGTTGCTTAAACAGACGCACAGCGATTCTGACCTAAAGCAAGTCATTAACCAGTGTTCAGTGAGAGTAATACAGTAAACATAGTGAACCAACCAGAGCAGAATTACATTCTCCCAGCAAGCTCTGCTCACACATCAGCCTTAATACCATTAACTTAAGTATCAAAGACAGCTTTGCCTTGAAGAAGGTGCACAGCCTTAGTGGAAGGGTTGTTCCAGCTGAATGTCGTTAAGTCATTCCTCTCTTTAAAAAAAACAAACAAAGAGTGGTCAACTTTGAGAAAAGTTTGTTTTCAATCCAGTTGAAACAGAACAGAGCTTTTCCGAACTACCGGTGAGCGTTACAGATAGTATCTGTAGCCTTCAGGCAAGTCCGCATCTGTACAGTGAAGAGATCCTTCACTCCCGTACATGTTATGCCAACACCAGTATGTCACTATGGGAACATGAGGACGTGGCTGGCTATGTTCTCGTTGGGTGGTAAGGAAATTTCAGTTCCTCTCCATCTATACGATGTTAACAGTATACTGAGCAATGTGGTCTTCTCAAGGCCATATCCAGTTGAGTAGTTCTAGCTTGTTGAGTAGCTCAAAATGATCTGAAAAAATAGCATGTTGCTTCTTTCAGATTTCATCACGCAGTAGCACAGACAAAATTCTGAGACTAAAACTGGGACTAGATTATTATAAACGACTTTACACATGTAAAGCAGTTTTGCAGCCTGCAGATGAACGTATATTTATCTTTTGGCACACAGCAGTAGTCAAATCTTAGGGAACCCCCTGTAGTGTTCAGATCCAGTTTCCATATGCCATCACACCGAGAACGGCTGGAGGCTGATGATAACTGATGACCATACTTTCTGTTCGGTCTTCTGCATGTGCACTTACACAAACATGAGTAACGTTGACAAGCTACCGGAGGCTAACTGTGACAAACTTTGCGCAAAACAAAATCTTCTACTTTTCCATGTTGGATAT
>JAOYMR010000019.1:1751800-1778651 GCA_025802075.1 Tenebrosternarchus preto | reverse complement strand
CCCCCCCCCCCCCCCCCCCCCCCCCCCCCCCCCCCCCCCCCCCCCCCCCCCCCCCCCCCCCCCCCCCCGCGCCGCCCGCCCCCCCGCCCCCCGTCCGGGCAGATAAAAGAAAACAAACAAGCAAAGTTTGAACAAAGTGAAGACACGACAGCTGCTGAGAGACATTAGTCCTGTTTTTTTTCCCTTGTCATATTTTCTCTGATCTTTTCTGACAAAACCTGGAACATGAACACAAACACAATTTAAGAATCTTCAACAGATACCAAAGAGTCACGTGACCGGCTCCTCTACAGCCGCATGACACCAGGATACTGTCGGTGTCTCGTATAAAAAGAGTATTTATCCGTTTATTTTATTTATGAGCTATTTATACGTTTTGTGTAACTTATTGTTTCATTTTCGTATTTATGTTCTAATTTATTCAACAGTAGCTGCTCTCTCTCACCCATAGCCTGGTATCTGGGCGATATTGTAGTTGGATGGTGCAAGACAAGAATCTCTGCCTCAAACTCCCATGATGCCTGAGGGTTGAGGCGGGGCGACACCATCACCATGCCCTTCCTAATGGCTGAGCGTTTGATCTTCTTCAGGGCGAAGGAGGCAGTTTGGCCGCCGTGCACCTCCTTCACAGGCATCCGCTTGCGGTGGATGGATTTGACCGAGATGGGGATGAAGGCCCCTAGAGGGTCAGGGCCGAGCAATAGCGTGTCGTTCAGGCGTATCCATCCACGTAAAGTAGTCCCTGATACAACTGTGCCCACGCCCTGAGAGTGAGAAATTAGATGAGGCCATCTTCAAAGAGAGCTCAGTGGCACAAACTATTTAAATGTGGCTGTATGGCAGGTGGTATTGTTTGCGCGTGTGTGCGTGTACATATCACGTTGTGTGTCTTACTGGAACTGAGTAAGTATCGTCTATCTGAAACTCCGCTGGTTCGTCGTCTCTGAATGTGGTTCGTGAGGAGAGAAGGTTCAGAAACATCTTCAGGAGGTCCATGTTCTCCCCAGTCACATTGGAGATCTGGAAGATAGGACACATTCTACAAAGACACACACACATAAAAAACCTGATAATATATTGTATTGATACTGGTTTCCTTACAGTCAAACATTTTTATTCTGATAACCCAGTTCTCTAGTAACCCAGTCCAGCACATTGGCTTTACAAGGTTAGCAACTTCAAGTACAGTATTTTTCCAGAAAACATTTCTAGACATATCACCTACTAGAGCTCTCAAGGTCCAATCATGTTCTACACGTAATGCTGCCCATGCCTTTGGAGTATACAGTTATTCCATGATTCCTACAGCAGCAAAGTCAAACATTTATTTTTCCCTCGAGACTTTAGAGAAAAGACAAGAATGACTTTCAGTAGGTTTTGTTCTGACTTTCTTTCTCAGCTCGACATGGTACTACATGAACTATTAGAGAGCGTGTGGTACAGAGCGCACACACACGTGTGTTTGTGTGTGTGTGTGTGTGTGTGTGAGAGAGAGAAGGTATATAAACGTATCAGCAGTGTCATTGGCCCTGTTCCTTCCAGAGTGCGTGTTATGGACCACGTGTTCGTGTGAGCAGGTGTCACTGGCCCCGCCTCTCTGCACCGACATCAGGAAAAAGGCCATTATTCACTGCCCAACAATTTACCCATTTACATTTGCCTGACGCTTTTATCCAAAGCAACTTAGAATTGTGACCAAATACATCTTGAGCAGTTGAGGGTTAAGGGCCTTGCTCAGGGGCCCAACAGTGGCAATTTGGCAGAGGTGGAGTTTGAACCAGCAACCTTCTGATTACTAGTCAAGTGCCTTAAGCAGTGAGCTACCACCGCCTAAACCCCAACTACAAAGATATCAACACGAGGGCCTTCAACACGAAAAACTGCCCTCTTTGTTCCCATCTGCACATTTTGTGCAGTTCTCTTCTCTAACTGCTCTCTCTCTCTCTCTCTCTCTCTCTCTCTCCTTGCCTGCATTAAATCAATCAAGAATGCAGATGCCTGATGAGCATCACAGTGACGCAAAAATAAACTTAAAAAAAAAACAAAAAAAAAACAGGTGGGCAGAGAGATTTTCTATCGCTTTCCTACAGAGGAGTGGCCTTGTTTACGGTCGTAGCCGCTGGGATGTGTGTGGTGCTGTTTCGCGTGTGCCACACAAACGTGACACACTGCGGGCTCTCAGACGCAGGAGCATTTACGTGAGCGGCAGGCCGTTTCCCCGTTACCATGGCGATCGGGCCAACGGCATTGACCTCAAGGACAGGTGAAGATTGAGGGGGGGGAAGACACTGAGAGAAAGGGAGGGATTAGGGAGAGAGAGACTGAAAGTGAGACGGTGAGGGAGACCGGCAGACAGACAGAGGGGCAGAGAGAGAGAGCGAGAGTGTGTGCGCGCGCGTGTTACCTTTCTGAGCTGAAGTTTAAGGCTGTGACAATGACATCATCTTTGTTCTGAACCAGAACTGGAATTTTTCTGCAACCCGGAGACTTCAACAACCTCTGCAACAACTTCAGAGTCTCTATAACACACATGCACACACACATTTTCATAGTTCACTTTAGCATCAAGCATCTACCAAACAAACAATTCTTCTCAGTCCTCTGATCCTTTGACCCTGATATGAAGGCGGTTAGCTCATGTGGTCTGTAGGTACCTTGTAAGATGTTGGCTGGACACATGTCTATTTTAGTGACCACAACAAACACGGGCACGCTGAGGGCAAGGGCCAGGCCCAGGTGCTCCTTTGTCATACCCACAATGCCCGCATTACTGCCTACCTGCAGAGACAGAGAGAGAGAAATGGACCACCTCTCCCATGGCTTACATGCGAATTCCAGTTCCCAGTCTGAACTCACAGCAGTAGTGTGGTGTAGTACTGAGTGACCGTGTGGCGCATGGGTGAACACGTGTGTAAAGAAAATCCGCTTCCTACACTGTACACTTGCACCGCCAAATTTACCATCAGCATACAGAAGTCGGGGAGGTGCCCGGTCATTCCGAACACCGTGGTCTTCAGGTACTTCTCGTGGCCGGCCAGGTCGATGAAGGTCACCACCTTGGAGGACCTCTGGCAGATCTTGGTCCAGTCCAGGCCTCCCCCGTGGCTGTCGGGCCGGTTGACCACGCAGCCCTGCCGGTCGAAGCCCAGGATGTCGTTGCCCACGCTGCTGGTGCGGCCGCTCTCCACCTCGTGCTTGTGGCGGAAGAGCTTCTGCCGGGCGAAGCCTCGCCCGTTGTCCAGCTCGCCGTGGGTGAGCACACCCAGCAGGGTGCTCTTGCCAGCGTCCACGTTGCCCACCACCGCCACCCTGACACAGACAAGCACACTTGGTCCAACAGTTAATTGGCTGCAACCTACTCTATAGTTATTAGGCTGCCTTCCATTTTCCAGTCAGTCTGAAGCTGTAATACACCATGTCTGGCATTAGAATTGTACTCTACGCCAGATAATTTGCCCCTTTTAAGTGTGACCTGGTTTCTATCCAGAGGGCGGGAGTCTTAATACACTGTAATATTACAAAAATTGAGGCTTCGGGGTGTAGAGAACAATATTATATTTTGATTATATTGCTATGCCTCACTGTGACATGCTTAGCAATATATTAAAAATATAATGGTGACCCTTTAATGCAAGATAAATGAAGAGGGTCTTGTATTATTTTTGCCAAAATTATTTACACATAATGGATTATGTAAATGCTGTAATTCATCAGAGCGCCCAGAAGAGAGTGCGGGTTTGGTAAGGAAGCCTGCAGCACGCGTGGGGGACGCTGCCATGTGATAGAGCTCTTTTGCATAACACACCCTTCAGTGATATTAGCACAAGCGCAGGCCTAGAATGCTGTAAACACGCTTGTAAACACTTGTTTTTGTGGGCGCTTGAACGCACCCCGTCTTTCTCTCCTCTCCATCTGTCTTTCTACCCTCTGCGCCCATGACTTTGTTAAGGGCGGGTCCCATCCCTCGGCAGGCCTCTCGCGCTACCTCACTTCCAGGAAGTCGCTCTCGGCCACCCTGCGGCGAATCAGGTAGTCCCGCACGCTTCCCGCGCTCTCGCCACGCTCCCGCAGCAGGACGAGGTCGGCCTCCAGCTGCTCGCACAGAGACTGCACCGTCGCCACTGCCGCCTCCGTGTCTCTCTCATCCAGACCGTGATCCCTCCCGTCTGAGGGGAGGAGAGAGAGAGAGAGAGAGAGGGAGGGAGGAAGGAGGTGGAGGGAGAGAGGAAAAAAGTGAAAGAAAGCTGAACAGGTCACTGAGGCCAATCTAATCTCTCTGGAGTCAGTATGTCAGGAGCAGCTTCAGCTCCAGACTCCAGCACTTTAATTCCAGTCCCACTTCACCAGAGAGCATTCCAGGAGGTCTTTCTCGCCCTCATCCAGTAAACTGTAGAACTCACTACCATGGAAAAGGAGTTGTAGTAATGACTAGTAATAACCAGTAATAACCTAATCTATCTATGAACCTTTTAGTTAAGACACTGTTGCTATACAGTCACAAGCCTTTATGGTGGCAGGATAATGGCATTGGTGTCTAGTGGTGTCTAAAAAAGTGGTGTCTCAGCCACAGAAAACCATAACTTAGCACTCAGACTTCAGGAACAGCTCCAGACCAGGATCAAAGGGGCCCCCTCACCAGCACAAGTGAGACTACACTGGTTACACAGCAAACCTTGAAGCTCTGCATCCAGCTCCAGGTACCGCCACCCCCTCTCCTGAACCCTGAAATGATGGCCCCGCCCCCCTCACCTGAGCCAGCGCCCACCACGAAGATGGTCTCTCCCGACCCCTCCTCCATCCTCGCTCGGAGCTGCCTGAGCAGACAGTCATACTGCTCTCCCGTAGGGCTAACCAGGGCCAGCTGATCACACACAAACAAAGGGCCCTCGTTAGCTTAATGCCATCACACACAAAACTGTAGTCGCACCTTGCCTGAAAATCACAAGAGTCACCTGATTGTCTTTAAGTAGTGACTCATACATTTTGGCATTACATTTCTATAAATATTTGGTGTGGCATCATTGTTTAAAAAAATTATTACTGATAGCTAACACTGATTGAATAAGTGTCAGGAAAAAGTTGCACAAGTGAGTCAGAGCAATCAAATCATAAAGGAACACAACCTTTGACACAACCTGGTGCGTTTGCTTGTATCCTGCTTGGTAACATTTGTATTCTTAAATATACTAACAATTAATGTCTTAATACTTCCAGAGGATTTCTAGTGGCCAAAGAAATTAGAAAATCATATCAGTACCAAGTGAACTGTTTATGGATTTGCTATGAACACGCGCTTGAATAACATTTACCACATTACATTTGTTATCTTACCTTCTAACTTACTGTAAAAGTCATGTTCAACAGGTTGTTTCAATAAAAACACACAAAGCTGAACAATACAGCTGATGTTATGCCAAGTGGCAGAACTATGTAGCTACGTGTCATTCGCCGATTAATGAACTAACCAACTTACTGTTAGTTCTGTGTCTTAAAGTCATTCAAGCATAGTGGTGTTTGTTCGAGGTTTCCAATGTTATAGATCGCTTCATTCATATAATTAATAATAACAACTCCAAAATCACTCTTCCGTAGTTGCTATAGAACTGACAGGGCCTAGCTACCTTGCTTGTCAGATCCTGGGCCTCTCCGTTGTGATTCTCCGCTTCCTCGTCACACTCTGTGCCCTTAGGGTCATTTCCTCGTCCCGGGTCTGGGACAAACATACATGCAGGTACCACGGATTCCGTCATAGGTAAAGGACCAGCGTTTAAATTCGGCTCCGTTGCCGCCGCCGCCGCCATCTCAAACTAGGAACCTTTCAAATTAATCGTTTGGGTTACCGAAGTTTGCCGCTAACTACTTTAACATGATAGCTTGTTGGCTAACGAAGCTACTGCTAGCTACTGCCAAGCGGCTTGCTGACGTTAACTTATAGCCGCGTAGAACTTTATGGCGTTAGCCAGGCAGCTAGCTACACCAAGTCTGCACACGAAATTGAAAGTGTTTTTCAGAGATGTCGTGTAACAGGAAAAACAGCAGTTAATGCATTTTGACAGCATAACTTAAATCATTACTAACTATTCTATTTACAAACTCTATTTCCCTTTTCTGTAACGTACCCAACAGAAAATGCACATGATTTGAGTGTGTAGGGGATAAAGTAGTTATGCCTCCTCATGAATGATTAAGTAGCTAACTTCTGATTGTGTAAGCATAAAAAATGTCTGAACGTTTACCGGTTAGGTCCGAATTTTCCGAATACGAGACACAAGTCTGCTGTCCAGACTAAAAATATTTTTTTCATCAGATGGGCACAGACAGTGTAGTTTAATATAGATCAAGTGTTACAATTTCTTTCCCCCAAAATAGCAAACTTCATAAAGTTCACCTTCAGCAGATTAGACAAAGTAGTTTGTTTGTTAGTTTTAAACCATATTAGAAGATTAGGCAGATATTGTCAATTAAAATGTCATTTAATTTATATAGCACGTTTAAAAACAACAGGTGTCAATCAAAGTGCTGTACCCAATTCAAGGTCAAGGCTCTAACGTCCGTGTCAATAAGACTTTTATGCTGGATTTAAAATGTCTTCTGTAAGAGCCACCAAGACGTTTTATAAAATATGATAAATTGTTTCAGTTTGGTAACTGTCACAGGAAAACAGGAAAATACTGCGTTGCGTTTTAATCTCAGCCGAGAACGAGGAATGGCTAAAAACAGCTGATCTGAAGATCTCAATCTCGAACAGTCAAAAGGAGGGGAAAAATAGGTCAGAATAACTCGGAGACATTCTGTGCAATTATTTCAATACAAAACCGTGTTATGTACTTAACTGGTAGCCAGTAGAGGGAGAAATCGATTATTTCTCCCTTACTGGTGCCAGCTGGAAGCCTAATGACTGCATTTTGGACCAGCAGCTAGCGAGATGGTGTTAGTTAACTGACGAAGTGGTGTAAACTGAAAAATCACAGTAATGAATATTGAAGAAATAAAAGTATGAATCATATTTACCATGTGCCTATACTGTCTATTTTCTTTCTTTCCATCTTTCTTACATAGCACCTGTCTGTGTGCCTTGGATGTACAGATTACAAGACTCTTAAAATTAATATTAAACCGACAGCCAAACGAAAATGGACATCAAAAACATTTTGGAGAAGGTTAAGAGTATTTCTAAAAGCTTCAGAGTAATTTAAATAAATTGTATTACCCTTGTCAGCCACACGATGACAATATTGTACCGCATAACGAAACAATAATTCGTACTAACGCGAATTTCTTTTCATTGTACTTTTTTTCAAATAAATAAATACGCGTCCTGGTTCCTAATGGGAAACCGATAAACTATTCACTTTCCATGCCCTAGACATTTATAACCTAATTGTGTTCATTGCTACTGCATTCAGTATTCTATAACAATATAGGATAAAATATTTGGCCCAGGTTTTCAAACACAATCGAAGAAAATGAATTAAATCTAACAGCGGAAACCTCGTCATAGTTACAGTGTAACAGACAAATATCATCAAAGCTGTACCAAACCATATCTAATTCAGTTATTGGGCTGCAACTGCTATCTACATTTTGACAGTGCTAAAGGAAGTGTAGCTATGTACATGTATTTGGCACTAAGATTGAGTAGGTCTGAATTCTGGTGATGTTTTTAAAATGTTTTGTGAATGAATTCTTGTGGGTGTTCTCCTTCACGATCATTTATCAGCCAGCAAGACAGTTCCTAGCTGCTTGTGCGAGGGGGAGGGGAGGGCAGCACAACCTTGAAGTGATGCGTGCAGGATGTGTGCACACATATACACAAACACACACACACACAGGCCAATTAGTGTGTATGAACTCGTGTAGACCTTTGCCACAGCTGTCATGTCTCTGTATAAAACATCATGCTCCAGTGATGACAACCAGCCTGGCAGAGACGGCTGAAACTGTGAGGGGCTGAAACTGTGAGTGTGTGTGTGTGTGTATGTGTGGCTCTGCCATGAACCTGTACCGCAGACAGGCCAATCACAGGGCTGCATCCTTTCAACCTAAAGACCAGAATTCGTCCCAGTCTCAGGTGAGCTGTAGCACATGGTTCAACCACAGGCCGTATGCTCTGCTAGGTGCCTCTGTTGGGATGAACTTGTGGTCGGGGAATCGTGGGGCCATGGACTCCTGCTACCCTTCCCTCTGAACCAGCTCTAAGCCTCCACCCAGACAGACGTGGTGTGGGGGGAAAAGGTTCTGCCATTCTGGAGGATACCCAAAATGCCAAACTTTCAAGCTCCCTTAGAGGACAGATACACCTGCAGTGTGCATACCAGGCTTGTTTATGTCACTGCTTTTGCGTGACCCTAGGAACTGCAGTGTGTCCTCGTTGCCAGGCAACATCTGCACGCTTGGCCTCTGTCTAAGTTTTCGGCATACAAGGCCTAAAAAAGTTGTTGCCTTTCAATTGGGGGGGGGCAACCATATTTCTCCTGGATGACATTGTGTTGTGTGAAAATGTTTCTCAAGTAGTTATGGGTTGATCGGTCACTGCGTGAGCTGAAAGTGCAATAGATGTGGGTAGTAAGTGTTTTGCTCATTTTATCACATGGTCTGCACTAAGAAGGGCATCTGTCACAGGAAAGGACCGCAGATGTAATGTCACTACCTAGCCTGTTGTACATATATTTACATTTAATTGCATTTACAATGATTGGACCATGGACTTTGGCAGCACAGGGGATCCCTGGGAACTGAACCCATGACCTTGGTGTTGCTATTACTGTGTTCATATGTAAAGATGTGAAAGGTCAAACCGGATCCTTTTAACGGTCTGTTCGTTTTTTTGTACTAGATTTATCCATTTGTACTGGGTAAATGCTCTCAGTCTGGTCTTTTTTTACTGGGTTATACTCATTAACTCCTACAATATATCCCTACTCTAATTCCACAATTACCATCAAAAAAAAAAAAACAGTTATAATAGCTTGGCTGTTCTATGTGTGTCAAGAAGCCCAAGCACTGGAGACAGTCTCGTGTGTGTATGTGTGTGTGTGTGTGTGTGTGTGTGTGTGTGTGTGCATCTGTGCTGTGTTTTTAACCTTTATATGTAATTAAATGATCTTCAAGACATGGCTCTGAAGGCGAGTGAGGTATGCTGTAACACGAACTGTTATAGCTGTCTGGGTGCTTTTAGGAAGCTGGCAACCATTCTTTGCTTGAATGGTAGTTATAGCAACCTAAGATCGATTTCCCTGATAAGAGGCACGGTTCAAACACGTGGATTTTTAAGGACACATGCAATTCACGTTTACACTTTAGGTGGCAGCAGTGATCTGGACGTGTAAGTTGTGCTGCACTTACAGTTATAGATGGTAATTATGAAGGTAGAATTAATTTAGCATTAGAGTCTAAAACTACCTAACAGTTTAATGTACAGTTTTATATTATTATGATTACTATTAATAAAACATTTAATATAATTATCCTTTATATATGTTGATGTAAGTACATAATATGTATAAAGTATTTAATAATATAATAATTAGGAATATTAGTATTTTGACACAAAAACTTCAAAAGCATAAAACTGTCATTATCATCACTTTTATTTCTACAGCACCTTTCCCATGCTCAAGGTCACTTATGTAGAACAAGCAGGCTGATCACAATTTATAACAAAAGACAAAACTAACAGATCCACAAAACGCTCAAAAGACAAAGCTAACAGATCCACAACACATTCAAAAGACCAAACTAACAGATCCACAACACACTCAAAAGTCAAAACTAACAGATCCACGAAAACACTCAAAATCCGGAGTACTGATAACAAATGAGTCTCCAATCATAATCCTAAACCACACCAACCCAAGAATCTCCATCGAACATCGGCGCACTCTACTATTCGCCAAGACTTTTCCCCAAACCCCACCATCCTGCCAGAAACGTGAACATACAGAATTCAAATTTGCATGCAAGAGTGTCCCCTCTTACACAAAAGTTGCTCTTGCATGGTGTTGAAGCTTCAGGTAGAACATGATCTGGGCAACAGCAAGGTCACATGTTCACCTCCTGGGAAGCACGCAGACTGATAAATCCACGTTGTAATGTTCCTCTGCGTAAGAGGATGTGCTGAAAATGAATGCGATATGTAATCCCACCAGTGTCACAGGAGTGTTTCAGATGATCACACTGCCTTACACTACTGTTACACTACCTTTGCACGAAAGTAGTTAAAACATTTGTGCTTCTTGCTCACGTCCAAACGGCCCCCTAGGGTTCCGGACCAAGTTACTTTGGCCAAGAGCTCCCAGGGCACACTGGGAGAAGTGCTGTAGTCAAACTGTATTAAGTGCACTGCTGTGCACTGGTGCTAATGCGCTAACTCCCTCAAGTTCTGGTAGTGGTTAAAGCTACAGGGTTAGTGCATTTCCCCCTGAATCATAATGGGCATTTTTTGCAGCTCCAGCCTATTATAGCCACCTCTCTGAGGATTAGCCCAGCCGCTGAGAAGAGCAGGAAGTACATCACACTCAGGGAGGCCGTGAGAAAGATGAGCACACTGTTGAATGGGCAGTAGATGAAGAGGAGATGCATGGGTTTGTGCTGTTTTGTAAGAGTGCAGATGGTAACACTATTAAAAAATCAGTAGACGTCTTGGTGTGTGTGTGTGTGGGGGGGGGGGTGCAGGTGTTTTCAGCACTGTGGGCTAGATAATCTTCTAAATCTGTCATGGATCAACAAAGGTGGCCAGTCCAGGTTCAGAAAGTAAAAGTCCTCACAAGGGTTTTGTTCAAGCTATCTGGATTACATTGAATCCACAAACCTATTTTACCTGCAGGCTTTTGCTAATTAGAAAATCCAGGAAAGGACTTTTACTTTCTGAATCTGGACTGGATCAAATAAGTCAAAATTAGTATCAGTTAACCATAAAGACATAAAGTGGCTGGCTTTTTCTACCAGTTTTTTTGTACAATGTCATTCTTGATGCAGACAAGGTCATAGAATTTGAGACAGATTAATTGTGGTTACTAAACAAATGTGATGCTGGCAAAAACGGGTTGTTCAAGAAGTTGCCAGAAGGGGGCACTGTGACACAGTAAAAGATCGCAGGAAGAATGGAGGCGCGAAGTTAGAAAAGCCAGCCGAAATTCTGTTAGAACTTAGTGTATGTTTTCTCCCACAGAGCAGGTTTACTCATATATGGTCCTTGAGATCCACAACCTTGTGGAGTTCACCACCAACCCAAAGCTATCACATTATGCACTTACAGCATTTACAGCAACTGATCATGTTGACTGAGCATATATTGACCAATTGATGGCCATGCTTAGAGTTCTAACAGTACAACCTGGTAGTGGTGGGACTTGAACTGGTATCCAGCTGCCCCTACCGATAGTCAAGCTAGTCCAGCCCCTATAGATGATACTGTTAATCAAGGCATTCAATATTATCTTAGCATTTGCTTACAGGTCTGTTGAAACAGGCTTGCAGGGAGTAGATTTCTAGAGGATGAATTGATGATGATTAAACTTGCTCTGTGTGTCATATGCTCTGTACATAAACACATACAGGACGTCTCAGTGGGAATTTAACAGCCAAATTGAATCTCCAGCTCAGGGGCATGGGGGAGGGCACGTCTTCCTGGCTTTCAGCAGAGTTTATGAGGCCACCAAAAAGCTGCCTGTTAGCAGGAAAACAAAATCATCCACGACTGGAGAGGTGCGGCAGGATAATCGAGAAATGGCCATCTGTGCACTTACGCTTTGCATTAAGAATTACATCCAAGAATCTACACTCATTATCTGAAATTCAGGTTTCGGCCCTGACCTCCACCTCCCTCTCATGCATGTTTTTGAAGAACATATTCAAGAGGCTTTCATGGATGGACAGGCTCTTTAAGTCAAGCGTAATCCACCTACTCAGGAATCATGGCAGTGAATCCAGCCATGATCTGAATTTAATGGATCTTTTGAGCATTTACACCAGTATACTGCCTTTCAATCCAAACCTGCTTTAAAATGCTTCCTTCGTGACAGGTGTAAACAGGGTCTGGGCTGTAAGCACACCAGAGACCCTCCAGAGCTTTAAGCAGAGCAGAGGTATGCAGTGTTTGGACCCCCAGCGTTTTCTCTTTGTCAATTATTTACAGTGTTCTCTCCTGAGCCATGAGATAAGGGGGAGACCTTCTGACCCGTGTGTGGATCTGCTGCTATGGCTTCCACAGCTTGGTGTCTAGGGGGTCGTTAGAGTGGAAGAAAAAGTAGAAAGGAAAACAACAACAAGAAAGAAGATAATTCCAGAGAGGGAGGGAGGGAGATACCGGGAGAGAGAAATCTTTTCAAACTTTCTTTCTATCTTCACTTTTTTCTTTAATGTACTTAAGTCAGGAGACATTCACTGTTGCACTCTCTTGCTCTGACCCTCTCTGTCTCTTTCTCTCTCTCTCTGTCTCTCTCTCTCTCTCTCTCTCTCTCTCTCTCTCTCTCTCTCTCTCTCTCTCTCTCTCTCTCTCTCTCTCTCCCTCTCTAATTCACCCTTCCTCAAAGACAGTGGTCGTTTTTGTGCTGGGTGTGATTGAAATTCCGGAGCTTTCCTTATGCCCCGTGGAATCACAGTTCAGGCGAAATCTGCAGCTAGTTAGACTTCCTCAGGGCACAAGCTCCAATTGGTCATGCTGCATCAAGACTCAGAAGCATATTATTGAGTGGGGTGGCCAGACCCGCTGGGTCCCATCCCACAGACACTCCAAAACCTCACTGCTCCAGGATCAGATGGGTCCCATCCCACAGACACTCCAAAACCTCACTGCTCCAGGATCAGCTGAGTCCCACCCCACAGACACTCCAAAACCTCACTGCTTCTAGATCTGCTGGGTCCCATCCCACACACACTCCAAAACTTCACTGCTCTCAGATCAACTGGGTTCCATCCTGCAGCCAATCAAAACCTCATCCTTCCCAAGGCAGCTGCAGGCCAGAACAGGCACAGGGTCATACAAAACATTTCCAGCAAGCTTGAGCACAATATCTAAGACCAGGCCAAAGAGAAGGCTGAAGAGAGAAGGTTGGGAATTTCTCTGGGCCACAATTAAAGCCTGCAGGTCTGACCAATCAACAAGGCAGAGAGGAAAATTGAAGTCTCTGTCACGAAATGCAATCTCTCCAGAATTTTTCTCTTAAAGTTTTACAACAGAATTTGTTTTCTTTAATTAATTTGTGTTTATTTCAAGCCATTTTATGTAGTCAGTTGTATGAATGTCAGTTATGGATCTGTAGATGGCAGTAAAGAGCCATTATCAAAGGCCTTCTCCCTCTGTCTTACTCACTTTCTCTCTCTCACCCTTAAGAACCCTTTACACCATCTTGTCCTTATGTTTCCTATCTAAAGCACAACAAATGTGTTTGTGCCTCTTGGTTTACATTCTGCTTGCTCTCTCTCTCTCACTCTCTCTCTCTCTCTCTCTTGCACTCTCTCCTTTCTCTCTCTCTCTTTGTGATGGAAAAATTTGTACTACAATAACTTGGCAAAAAAAAAGGTCTGTAGTCAGCTCAATTAAGATAATTTTACATCAGCAATGCGTGTGTCTCTCTTATGCTTCTTTGAGGAAAAAGGAAAAACGACCCTGGAGAAGTTTATACTTTAAATAGAACAGCAGCACTTTGTGAGCTATTGAAGCCACTGTGAATTGGATAAATGCACTGAGGAACCGATGTCATCTTTCATATGTTTGTTCTGTATAACTTCAAAACTGGCCATTGTTCAGTCACTAGTTAATTGGGACTTCCAGTTATCTGATGAAGAGAGCAGCATATATAAATTACATATAATTTAGTGACATTAATGCCCTCATTAGACCTTTAACACAGAGCATTATGGCTAGAGCCATCCCTCATACTAATACAGGGAAGTTGCCATCACTTTTGAAGGTTAGAAGGTCAAAACGGCTCCTAACGAGAATTGGGGTCAGAATGTCTAGAGGTCAGTGAATTGAACCGTGATTCACTCCATCATTTTTTAAAAAAATAAATCACTTGGTATTCTGAATGAATGCTGTACAAAAGAGAATGTCTCACAGTGATAACCTGGTGGTCCTGAAAAAAAGACAATAAACCAACTAACACCCCATGAAAGTTAAAGGCAGACTTCGTAGTTATGTAGATATGATCAATCATTAAGCGCATTTGGGTTAACAGATACTCTTATTATGTGTGATGCTTCTCTTGGACGTTTCAAAAATATTTGTTACTAACCTTCTCGAATCTTTCAAGAGTTTCGGCAGCGCGCAATCTGTGCATCAAGCTCTTGGATAAATCTCTTCGAATACAAATCGCGCCTTGGGTGCATAAACACACACACGGATACACATAAACTATATTATTCAAATAGCAGAACTAAAACACAATGAAGATGCAGTAAATCAAAGGAGCAGAATTACACGTTTTATTGCACCATTATGCGTCTGTTGTGGCCCTCGAGAGTCCTACGTTGCATAAACCTAGTGAATATCGTAAATATACCTCCATGTTTTCCTGGTGTTCACCTACACGGCCGGTGCAGGTCGCCGGGCTAAATAAATGATACCTCTCACGCATCAATTTTCACACCTCTGCGCGCTGTAATCCTGATAAAAGTCGAAATTTTCTTCTACACCTTCGTCAACCCAGCTGATATTTAAGAGGGGGTGCGCAGTAGCCAAGAACTCAGTGCGCTTATTACTGTCGTTCTTGATATTTTGACAACATTATTTTGGTTCATTAACTGTTAAGTTTTGAAAATACTGAATAAACGCCGAGTTTTAGGTCAGAGTAGAAGCGCCTACACTAGAGAGAGA
Source organism: Tenebrosternarchus preto (assembly GCA_025802075.1). Lineage (NCBI taxonomy): Eukaryota > Metazoa > Chordata > Actinopteri > Gymnotiformes > Apteronotidae > Tenebrosternarchus > Tenebrosternarchus preto. Next base: position 1,763,833 of record JAOYMR010000019.1, on the reverse strand, counting down.
GAGAGAGAGAGAGAGAGAGAGAGAACTGGCGCGTGAGTAGAGTTTTGTGGGAGATACTCAGTTCTCTATGACCCCAGGGAATAAGATCTCCGTGCTCTGCTGGGCTGTATGAGTTATGTCTCTAGTAATATGTGCAGCATATTTGAACTACAGGTTATCCACACTCCGGCGGATACCAACTCAGTACTAGCGGTCAGAAATCATTTAGAAGTGACTGAGCCCTGGAACTGCGCTCTCTGTCTCTGTCTCTCTCTCTGCCTCTCTCTCTCTCTCTCTCTCTGTCTCTCTCTCTCACACATACACACACACACACACACACACACACACACACACACACACATACAGAGAGAGAGAGGGAATTCGCCACTCGCTTTTTCGCACACACACGCGCGGAACAAATCTCGTTCGCACTCAAGCCGCCCTTGGCTTCGTTATCACAGAGTCAAACATACACGTTTCTTGTATCCCGCTATCCCATCACCGACTCTCTCGCCCTAGAACTCCCTCCTACCTCGTTATCTTCTTCCCTTAGCCGCGCGCGTCTTCCTGCACGCGCAGTTATATACACCTGGCAGCACTGCGGTACGCAGGCGGAGCGACGAATGAGACCGTGAGGCTCGAGACTGGCTCGCTGGTCAGACCAACTTCCTTTGGCATCGGTGGCGGACTGTGGCGCGGGAACCACGGCAGGTTTCAGACCTGCGCGAGAGAAGTGTGGTAGTCGGACTAGATTCAGCCACGATGTCCGAGTTCATTTTGGCATTTCTAACTATAACGGGATTATTTCAAGTGGCTAAAACGGTGACGCCGGTAGGGGCTGAAAAAGGTAAGAGCAAGGCACCTGCGCAAATATGTTCAAAGGGTTTCTGATATATCCTGGTACAGCTAAATTGTGTCTGTATGGTTGACGTTATGATATCTGTTCTTGTAGTCTACAAGTTGTTGTGCTGTTTTAATTAAGAGTCTCTGAAATCACTTGAGGCAAAGCTGTTATGGTGGGTTATTTTCAGGGTAAAACCTTGTGTCGATTCCCATGAGTTTTAGGTCTGACACATTGGGTTTAAGATGATTGTACAGCAACAACACATTCTCCTGAGATTCAGTACTTATTTGGGCGCGGGCCTACATTCACTGCATATTCGGTCCTGTGGCGGGTATAAACTAATGTTGCGCGCATAGAAGCAAAGCGGCAAGTCATTGTCGGACGAGGCGCACGCGTTCCACTGGTGCAGGTGGCTCCGGTAACCTATGCTACAGCGCTGATAGGCTCTAGTTTTATAGCGTTGGATTCTTAGAAAGAAGGTTAAGGAACAACTAAAATAAATTCTAATAAAATTATAAGAAACACACTTCTCAAACTTCATAATGAATTATAGGCTGATTTAGACCAAACGAATGAAAACTCAACATATTTGTATATTTTGCTTTATAATATAGGCTGTAGTAATTATACGTAACGCAACGTGTTAAGTGTTGTTCGCTATTTAGGAAGCAAGTAGATTTTCTATGCGCGCAGTCGACACCATCATCAAGACGCGCGTTTATGTCAAACTCAATCACGACGCGTCAGCGTACAGATTATGCCCTCGAGACTAATATCTGTTTAACTCGACGTAAAACCTCGGAACCCAAACTCATTACCATCGCAACGGCTGACAGCTGAGTGACAGACATTAACCCTGAAGAGGAACGAGAGCTGTACATAGACGCTCATATACAGGAATGTGCTAAGGGAGGTACACTTTGAAAGGGAATTTCAGTAATAGATCTTAAAGCCGATAATTGTGGGGAAATACGTTGTTCTATTAACCACAATGCACTGTTTTGGAAGAGATTACATCACTTATTGCATGGTGGTGAATCAATCTTGGGTAGGTCATAGTATGAATTAATCATTTCTTTCTCGAAAGAGGCTACAGTTATAAGTTTTTGCTACGTGCTATTGTTGCTGAGTATCGGTTCAACAAATTGTAATATATTTTACGCTATTGGTTTATGTTATTTAAAACACGATGGATAATAACGCATATGGGCTAACTAAAGAGTATAAAACTATGCAATTACTGCAGAGCTGTGCAGCACTTGTTGGCTTACATCAAAGCTAGCTATGCTGCTGTTCTATGTGGGGCTGCAAGTTAGAGGTTAATCAAGTTAATTAAAAAACACACACACACGCCTGTTGTGTTTCTTTTGCACGAACACGCTTTAATTCGGTCCCTCTTTTAAGTAATTTTCACCATAGTACCTTGACTATTTTCAGGTTAGCCGTTTTCGACTAAACTTTTCGTTTTTTTATTTAGCTGAAAACGGATCCAACGGGAACTGATTCAGTGACATCATAATGCAGCGAGTCAGTTTTTTTCTGCACAGGACAAAACTGTTTTTTTCAAAGATGCAGTGCATTAACAAGGGCAATGTTTTACGTGTTTAATAAGGGATTGTATTGGCCTTTTTGAGAATTATGTCTGAAATTTGTGTTATTCGGAGCCGTCCAGTAAATGAATATGCAATCCATAACCCACATAAGATATATGCTCTGTTTTTGACATAAAGAAATAATTTACTAAATAACATAAAACATGCGGTACCCAAGGCTTCTGTGATTTGAAGTAGCAGATAATGCTTGAAAGTGCTAACCGACTCAGTTCACCTTAAAGTAACGAGGAAGACCATTATTAACTGTTAACAAACCTTTCAAAGTACTTTGGTTCGAGCTGATCGTATAAACAATTCAAAATGCACTCAAGCGGTCGTTTAGAGTACAGCTTTCTAGAGAGAATAACTATGATCACTGCGTGTGGTAGAACCGCAGATGATCGTAGTACGATAATCGTACCACCCCCACGCCTCCATCTCGGTGCACTGCAGTGTGCGGTGTGCTGACGTGGCCCAATTACAACAATACTAAAATACATTTACACCTCACAAACTTATTTTGTGGAAGCCAATAACAAAACGTAAATATAACGCAAGATTTACTGACAGAAATCGCTTTGGGATAGTAGCTGCTCTTCACGTTAGTTCAGGACCACACGAGTTAAGGTGCGGCCAAATAAGTGAGTAAAATGAAGGAATGTTTAGCATTAAGGTTTTTATATTTTTATATAATTGTAATACCAATTGCCTAAACATTATATTTGATGTTACTGCTTCAACTATAATGTAGCCAGAAGCATTTACCTCAAATTATCTGAACACCTATCAGTTATACAAAGCTGTGTGTGTGTGTGTGTGTGTGTGTGTGTGAGAGAGAGAGAGAGACCAGAATGATGGAAGAACATGAAAACACTGGTAGTGTGTGAGCACTTTGCTCCATTCCTTTAAAGCTTTCCAATCTCTCATTCCCTTGACAACGAGCACCAGAACCAGCGCTGGGCCGTCATCACCGTTCTGAATCCCCCGCTACTTGGCTCGTCACACTTGGTCATCATCAGGGGTGAAAGAAACTCAAGCGCCTCCCAACCGTCCCAGCGCCTCGCCGCCTGCCAAGCGCACGCTGGCCGATCGAAACTTGTTTCCCGACGCATATGCTCCATCTGAGCTGACAGCACCTCGCAAAAAAAAAAAAAAAAAACCCTCCGCTACAAACCAGACGCTGCGTATGCCTTCTCCTTGATGGATTTAATAACACAGTATGGATCAGTGATGACTCTGTTACGTCGTTTTGCACATGGAAATAAATCTCTTGGCAAGGAGAGGGGGATTTTAAGAGGATGACCGGCCGTTTCAAGGCCGTGCAGCGGAATGGTGATGTGCTATTGGTATTAGCGACGGTCTCTGGGATTCAGGGATGAGCTGAGATACGTGGGGGCGTGTCCACGCTCCGGCCTGGTCCGTTGGCTCCTGCAATAACTGGGTGCTTGCGCTAATGCTAGGGCATGAACACTGTAAACTTGGTTTATTGAGCAGAAGTAGAGCAGACTGGGAGTAGCTTTAGAGGTGTGGGTTTGTGGAGAGAGAGTAAATGGTCCATGGGACATTTGCAGTGGAGTTGAGGAGTTGGAGATCCTCTTATGTGAAATCTACTGTACTCATTCTCAGTTACTGTTATGATGTCCTGTCAGGAGAAACGCATAGTTAAACATGTCTGTTCCAGGTAGTGCAACATACTGCAATCAGATGAGAGCTGCTGAGAATAGTGTCCTCGAGGGATCTGTAGAGCTGCCTGTTAGAAATGGGGCCTTGTCCCGAATTAGCAATCTGTCTTTTAAATCAATTAGAGTTTGGAGATATTTCAGAGGAAGTCAGAATGATGCAGGAGGCCTCAGAGCAGTTCTCCTCCCTCAGCGCTCGGTTTCGCTCCTCAGCCCGGCCCTCAGCCTGGCCCTCAGCGTGCAGCTCCACCCCAGCCCTCAGCTCCACCCTCAGCACTCCTTCTATAAGCAGGAAGCCTCTTGTGCACTTCTGCTTCTCAAATAGATCATTCAAAGTGATGAAAAAGGAAAAGTATATATGTGTTCGTCTGTGTGTGTGTGTGTGTGTGTGTGTGTGTCTGTGTGTGTGTCCGAGTGTGTTTGTTCTCTGAATAAAATGGTCACCTGTCTGTTTGTCTGGGTTTTGCAGCTAATTTAGAGTTAAGCAGCAGATGTTAACAAGTCCTCACCTGCACAATCTCCTTGATATCCTACCTCAACTCCTTCTCTCTCTCTCTCACACACACACACACACACACACACACACATACACACACAAACAAATTTAGCTTCTTCTGACTCTGACTGGTCGTACCCTTTTGGAAGACAGACTCACGGTGACTCTGAAGTCTTGCATCAGTTACATACAGCAGATGGAGACCTGTATGCCAAAAAAGTGCTTTCCTGCTCTGTGGAAATGACAGCTTTATTTACTGTGAGTCCCTCACACTGTGACTGCAGGCTGAGAATTATTACAGAGGAGCTCAACGTCAACATATATGTAACCTGCACATGATTTGCTACGTCCTGTTTTGTTGGATCAGAAGATGTTTTTTTTCAGTCTAAGCGTGTGATGTGTTGTCGTAGTAACATGTTACACAGAGCAATATTAACCAAGCTGCACATCACTAGTTAATCATTGGCACAGAGTTGATCTCCACAATACTGGCATTGAAAAAGGCCTTAATATAGAAACGAGCTCCTTAACAAATCATGCAATTTGTTTTTATGCTGTTATCATAGATGTACGAGATGCATATTTTATGAATTGTAGAATTCATGCATTATCCATTGATGTAAATCATTTTGACCAGTCATGATGCAATAAAGGTTTACCTAGGTCCTTTTAATATATATTCGAAGGCATATAACAGGAAAATGTAATAGTTTATAACAACACAATCACATTTTGTCCCACATTGCAAAGGTGGTAAGTATAATGCAGCTCGATGATCTTGAGCACATGTGAGTGTAAGGGTTGTTGATTTTGCTCATGGTTAGATCTTACCATCTATTGATGCCACAAAAAAACACATTTTAATTATTGATAACGTTTCAGCAAGATGTTATTGAAGATGTGTGCTCAAAAATATTAACGTTGCTATTGAACATTTGTGGTGAGTTAAAATGTTAAAATGTTTTCTATTTCTTTATTCCTCCTGTGCTAACTGAGCAAAATGTTTAACGACGTGTCAGAATGTTTGTTGTTGACTTGTGCATCTGTTAGATGAACAGTGTGTTTGTTTTCGCCACAGTTCACTGGCTTGGATCAGACCCACACGTGTCTGATCTTCAGCCTGATCATTCTCCACAGCCTCATAAACCATTCAGTATAACCAGTAAAACACACCACACACACACACACACACATACACACACATACACACACACACACACACACACACACATACACACACACACACACACACACATACACACGCATGCACAGCAGTTTAATGGCAACCAAACCAGGACCCTGTAGATACAACTGAAAATTTAAAAGACTGTCAGAATGTAATACCGATACATGAAGCAAATGTCTTAAAAGGGGAACATGCACTGTATTTACAAATTTCCTGAATCAGAATGTCAGACTCAAGCATCATTAACCTCAAATTAGAAGGAGTTGTAAAATGATGATCACTTAATTTAAATGTAACTTGGGTCACAAGCTCTAGGTGAGAATCAGAATCAGAACCAGATTTATTGGCTAAGAATGTGGATACACAGAAGGAAGTGCACAGCAGTTTGGCAGTTATTGGCAGTAGGTGGATATTGTTGTGCTCAGGTCTGTATTGTCAGTCATTATTTAGGAGGGAGATAAGCTGCATTAAAACTGATATAATGGATATTATATTATATTACTATATCATTTTTACCTTTGAAATATAAATATGATAAACCAAAAGCATGTTAAGCCTTTAAATAAGATCTGATAAGATCTGTTAACAGTGCATTACCATTCTGCCATCTTTTTGTCTTTGTGCGTTACTGCCCTGACTTCCTTATGTCACTGTGTTACTGTCCTGACATCCTTATGTCACTGTGTTACTGTCCTGATATCCTTATGTCACTGTGTTACTGTCCTGACATCCTTATGTCACTGTGTTACTGTCCTGACATCCTTATGTTACTGTGTTACTGTCCTGACATCCTTATGTCACTGTGTTACTGTCCTGATATCCTTATGTCACTGTGTTACTGTCCTGACATCCTTATGTTACTGTGTTACTATCCTGATCCTTATGCCCTTCTGTCAACCTTCCAACCTTCAGGTCTGTTGTGTGTCTTGGGCAAATCTGGAGTGTATGCAGTGTTTTTGTAAAGTTCATTAGAATAGTGAGTTTTGTTGAATCAGTGAGACGCTTCTTCAAATGATAATTAACATGAACAAGAGAACAAGCACAATCAGTAATGAGGAGGTCACACACACATGCACGCGCACACACACAGACACACAAACGCACGCACACACCCACACACAAAGACAAATAAGTACACTCACACATACACTCACACACACACACACACACACACACACACACACACATGCACTCACACACAAAGACAAACAAATACACTCACACTCACATATACACTCACACACACACACTCACACATTTACACATATACACTCACACATAGACACACACATATACACTCTCTCTCTCTCTCTCTCTCTCTCTTTCTCACACACACACACATACATATACACACACACACGTACAAGGAGACCCGCCTTGAGGGCTTTTGCTAATCCCTCAGTTGGATTGCATGTCTACTGTTTACTTTAAAAGTAATAATCTGTCAAGGGGGTCTGAGACAACAGTGACAGACAGTATCACTACGGCAACTCTTCAGGGCTAGTGCAATAAATAGTCTTGTCATAAAAACATTATCGATCTTTTGTCACATTAGGCTAGAGATGAGAATCAATGAAGAGGGGGCATGCACAGATGCTGCTGTGTGGAATTATGATTCTCTGTACTTCTCTGTGGCCTCAAAATGAAGTGCTGTTTTAGCCCACATGGAGTCTACAGCTATTGATAGTGTTTACTCTAATGCTCACAAATGCTATCAGGTGTATATAGTGGGATAAAGATTTCATTATAGCTGTAGAAGTATGGTGGTCTAGAGGTATTGTATAGTAATATGGTAGTATATAATCAAGTAGTATAGTACTCCAGTGGTTCGGTAAGTTTAGAGGTATAGTGGTAAGGAAAGGCAAGATTATTTATATGTTTTTTTATTTTATGAGTGAGGCAATATAAGGTGTTTTACAAATATAAAAGACAATAAACAGAAAATGTAGAAAATTACTTCAAGTAAACCACCTGCCTGAAAGTTAGATCAGATAAATGGGTTTTCAGTCTTGATTTGGATTATGTCCAAAACTGGAGCCCTTTTGTGCCTCTCCGACAGTTGATTCCATCAAAGAGCTGCAGAGAAGATGAAACACTTGCTTCTCTGGGCTCACTGTTGACCTTTAGGCACCACTGACTGATGAACTCCTGATTTCACACCTCCTGCTTTGATTGTGTTGCTTGAGCATGTCAAACAGATACAGGGGTCCTAAACATTTAGTGCTTTATAGACATGTAATAGCGCCTTAAAGTCAGTTTAGTAACACTGACAGCTAAGGCAAAGATTTAAGAATTTGGGTGATGTTATCCGGTCTTTTTGGTTATAATAAGATATCTGGAAACTACATTTTGAATCAGCTTAACTTGTTGGACTGTCTTTGTAGGAAGTAAGGATTACCATAACTATTACCATAATCAGCCCTGTTAGAAATAAAAGCGTAGATGATTCATTCAAGGTCTTGTATGGACACAAAGTCTCTGATTTTGTTAGGTTGTTTGAGTACCCGGTAGATATAATGCTGATTTAGTTATTATTTTGAAATAATAACTGTTAAAAATGATTTAAGAGTCAATAGAACACCTGTGTTACAAACCAGTCCTTTTGATTTAAGGGCTCAAGCCAAGTCTACCTCTCTCACACACACTGCACTGACACGATGGTGGTTAAAAGGTATACAGTGTACTGGTATACTGGTTTGGGGATAAAATGGTTTAGTAGTTTGCTGGTTTGGCAGTTTAGAAGTACAGTGGTATACTGATATAATGGTTTTGATGTTTATACTGGTATAAACGTTTATAGATGTTTATAGTGGTATACTGGTACTGGTGGTTCAGAGGTATTTTGAGGTATAGTGTTATACTGACATAGTGATCTACTTGTACAGTGGTTTGGTGGTTTATTGGTTTGGTGGTTTGGTTTGGTGGTTTATTGGTTTGGTGGTTTATTGGTTTGGTGTTCTGTTTCCTTTGACACTAGTCAGCTGAGACCAGTACTTCTCCCCTCCTCCCCTCAGAACTCTGTTTCAGTTCTAGCATGTCCAGTGGCGCCTCTGCAGATATTAAGCTCTCGCGTTGCTTATTCAGTCATTCCCTTTTTCCAGAACAGAGTTAGCATCCATCTTCTCGCTGCGGTTGGATCAGCCTGCTGGTTCTTGCTGGCAGATCCCCACACCCCTCATTCTGCGTGTTGCTCCATGCCCGTCTTTGGCAACCGAGCGGCTAACGAACCCTGTCTTGAGAAGGTGCTGCTCTAGGTGGTGTTTTTTTTTTTTGTGTGTGCTACGTGCTGCACTTCATACATTCCAGCCAAAAAACACGTCTCACCTCCTAAAACACAGCCGTTTATGGCACAGCGCATATACTCATATTCATATTCATATACATACATATACATATACATATATATATACATATACATACATATGCATACATATACATATACATATTCATATACATAACACGTTCACGCGTTACCAGAGAAAATAATATTGATGTGGTTGATTTTTTTTCTCTTCTTAATCTGTTAAGGCGCTGTTCGTCTGTGTACCGTAGGCTTTGTTCAGAGTCGTCGCTGTCCATGGTGCTGAACCTCTCGCTTTGGTTCTCCATCTCGTCATCCTTTTGCTGTCCGTGACAGCAAACCTGTATACAGCAGGTGTGTGGCATGTCAGTTGCCCCCCCCCTTGTTCTGCGTCTGCTTCTGCTGTTCCTCGTTGATCTTGTATTGACATTGCCTCGGGCTGTTTACTACACGCACGCTGCGAAATTAAAACCGCGATGCAAGTCGGATATTCGTTTCGTCCTATTTCTAATTTCTCCACAAGTGGGTCACTTTGTACTCCTGTCAGCAGACAATTCATCACTGCCGCATCATGCAGGACGCATGTCTTTCTGATGACATCTGTACTGTTGGCTTGTGTCAGTTCAGGCCTAAAGGAAAGGATCCACGCAGACAAATGTTAATGTTTTACACAAGAGAAATGTAAGGGGAGAAAAATGTGTGTGTGTGTGTGTGTGTGTGTGTGGGAGGGGGAGAAGGGAGATCAGCTACAGACAGAGAGGTTCCTTGAATAAGAATCGTTGGAATCAAAGTGATATAAACACTATCAGAATTGCCTTTGTCCTGCGGGCTGAGAGCTGGTTCTACAGTGTTCGGTGACATTATCATAGGGAGACATGCTGGCACTGTTCTTGCGAGAGAAAAAAAAATTAACAGCCACTGAGCGCAGATTCGTCATTTATTCAGAAAGTTGCGCGAGGTCAATCTGCCCTCGTGGACGTTGCGGAATAAGTAGAGTAAGTGTAATGCGAGCAAGTAGCTCCGCGAAATGCAGCGAATAGTTACAGTGCCATGTTCTAAATGGACGAATGTGTTTTTTTCACGTGTAATGTAATTACTGTTTTAATGTAAAGTGCCGTTCAGGGAACCGCACTCTCAGTCCTGCTGCGGCGCTTTAATAACCTGCACTTCACTTCACTTCACGTGCGGTCGCCTGTGAACTCCTCAACCGCGAATTTACGCACCTGACTCGAAGTAGGACGCAAAGCAGAAATAAGCAGTTGGTCAGCGTGGCTATTTTTGCCCCTGGCGTGTGTCGGTGGCAGCAGGTGGATTGCGTGGTTATATTGTGACACTTGATCACGTGGCACTCCGCAGACCTCCGCCGAGTCGAACGCAGGCGTTCTTGCAGACATTCAAAGGGCATGCTTAGCGCCATCGGCCACGGTCGTAAACCCCGTTAGGCACATTACTGCACGTGATTAATTCATAGCTCAGTCCCATTTAGAGCTTTTAGAGGGTTTTAAGTGCTTTGAGATTCGCTCGTGAGGGGAGTTTCGGGTCTCCAGTCATTACTCTATAAAATCACCCTGCGCTATTAGTTTTCTCCCAGCGCGCTAATGCAAAACCTGGACGATTCTGTTATCTCGCAGTCCGTATCGTACGTGGTTTACATTGAGGCGGTTGAGGGACACTGTGGAATTTAGGTGCGATTTGCTTCGCCAAAAGACCAATGCGTGGTATTGGTAGAGTAGTGAGCAGAACGACCCCATTGTCCTCGCTATTTTAATTAGGCTAATAAAAAGTAGGAAGATAATGCGCTCGCGCGCTCCAACGGAACACTTGAGAGCGTCATTATGAACGTTATATAAACGCGGTGTCTCCGCCTCGCGGCCTCCGGTTAAGTATCTGGCTGCATTAGCTGCTGTCCAACAAAGCCTGCCCTCGCCTATGACCCTGCGCTCCGTGAACCGGCTAAGTGCTTGGAATCGCAATGTATTTGGCGAGGCTTTTTATCCAAGTGGTCGTTATCATGAGCCACGGTTTGTGATGACAGTTTGAATTAAGCTGAGTACGCAAAGAAAGACACCGTCTTCCCTAAAAAAAACTTTATTTAAAGGCTGCACTGAAACATTTTTTTTTTGCTGATTTTTACGCTTTTTTAACAGCAGCCCATGTAATTACAGCATCACATCCATTCACACTCATATCTTGCATCCATGCCTTTTTAAAATCTTTTGAAACCTCCAAATGTTTCTAGAGCTGAAGCAGTTTTGCTGTATTTTGGCAGGAGCGTCAGTCACAATGGTTCACAGTTAACAAGGGCGAAGACACGAATGCTGAATCCTCGGTTACGCTGATCCCTGACACCGTTCTCTTGTGACCAAGCTGTAAATAATCGCATGACTTCGAGCCGTCACGCCGTTTTAAGGCTGTGATTTGACCTCATTCACTCCTGGGTCGCTTATTGGCGGAGAGGCAGAGCGCCCCGGCGACCATCGATTAGCCATTTAAACTGAAGCGCGTTGTCAATATCCTTTTAACTACGCGGTAAAGGCGGCGTCTCCGGTCAGAGCGCGCGCTTTATTCCTAGCCTAATACAACTAACAGAACCCAACCGAGGTGTACCTTGTATGACGACGAGCTGAATTCCTCTACCCCAATGCCTTTTTGACTTTGTTATAATTCCAAGGTGATCTCTGATCTAAATTAGAAGGTGAGAGTGACGGAATAATTCGAGTGGGATTTAGCATTTATTTACAGTGTTTTCGTCGCGAGGAAAATCCTTTGCCTGAACGGATGTGAACCGATGCTCTACGATAACACTGGACACCGAGTCTAAGATTTAGTCTGCGGTCCGCCAATGCATACTTTCCAAAAACAGGTCACAACCTGTGTCCTGCGTGTGTGTGTGTGTGTGTGTGTGTGTGTGTGTGTGAGAGAGAGAGAGAGAGAGAGAGAGAGAGAGAGAGAGAGA
>JAOYMR010000019.1:1674436-1693199 GCA_025802075.1 Tenebrosternarchus preto | reverse complement strand
GTGCTCTAACAGGACTGCGTTGTTATGGTAGTGCTCTAACAGGACTGCGTTGTTATGGTAGTGCTCTAACAGGACTGCGTTGCTATGGTAGTGCTCTAACAGGACTGCGTTGTTATGGTAGTGCTCTAACAGGACTGCGTTGTTATGGTAGTGCTCTAACAGGACTGTGTTGTTATGGTAGTGTTCTAACAGGACTATGTTGCTATGGTAGTGTTCTAACAGGACTGTGTTGCTATGGGAGTGCTCTAACAGGACTGTGTTGTTATGGGAGTGCTCTAACAGGACTGTAACTCATTCAGTTTATTCAGTTCTCTTCTATTTTATGACCTGTCCAACAGAGACAGGCAAAAGGAGAAGGTCCAAACTCACACATGCGTCACATATGAATCCATTCTGGATTTTTTCTTTCTTTTTTTGCCTTTCTAAATGAAGTATATAGTTTATGAAGTTTATTTTCATACATGTCAAAGCACAGAGAGTAAATTATAAAAATAAAAGCATTTATAAAGCCAAACTCAAAGCTCAGTAATAGCCAAAAATGTATGTATGAGATAAGCCAATGACCACATAAAAAGTACTAAAACCTTAAAAAGTGATTATTTCCCACACATGAAAGATAACATAATCACAATCAGAGGAATGTGGGCACAACATTGTATTACCTGCACCGTCAATGGTTATATTAATGTATTACTATGTAGTGCACTTTATATTACATTCTACATATTTGCCACTTCTATCTTTATGATAATTATATTATCATATGTGTCTCCTAGGTATATACTGATGGAAAATGTATGTTAAATATCACAGGAAAGTTTAGTGAACAGAATATAAGCCAAACTCTTAATTTACATGCTCTCATCTAACCCTACAAGAAAAACTGAATTAAAAAACAGGGAAACAGAAAAGAAATCTAAAAAAAAAAAGAATCTGAGAAGCAGCAATCATCCCAATGGGAGCACATACAGTACTGGCTGTGAAGAAATTTGCCTCCTTAAAACCTAGTAAATGTAACGGAAGTCCAAAGCATGGGAAAAGCCTTCCAGGCTCCCTTAACACTATTCAGATGTGCTTATCACTCCCATTCTGGGGTATAAGCTCTAATAACCCAGGGAGTTCTATGGACTCCCCTCACATTCACAAGGGCCACATCATCTAAGGACAGTGAAGTCCAACACACAAAACACTTCCAGCATAAGTCACGAGACGTTTGCCATGCTGGTAAATATACACTGGGTTATGGGGCCAGAAGTAAATTTTACTCTGTGATGATCTAGGGAATCATTCAGAAAAGTGCAGAAGTATGCTTAGCTTAATACTGGGCTTTATAGGAAATGATATAATAATAGAATGACTTTTGGATAGGGTTGAAAGAACAAGACTGACTGTAGGTTTGGATACACGTAAGAGGAAATGGGAGATCTTTGATGTACCCTCCCACTATTCTGCAAAAGGAACATCTTATTATAACTGTAGTTCAAGAGGAAAAGGACATTCTGTCCTGAGCCGTGGGCATAACAGGAAACAAAGTTTGCACTGGAGACTATCTGGTCTATTTACATGTTAATCTACGAAAGATCATTCTCATCCTGCCACAAAAACCAAGGAGAACATACTACCACCTAACATTTAATGTAGAGATGGGAACGAGATGAAAATGCATCTGGTTTAGCTTTCTCAAAAATGAAGTGTTCATCATGCAATCCTGTGCTGTTCATTTTAATCTTTGTGTATCATCTGATAAGCAGACATGGTCATTTGAGGTAATGGGTGCACTGCACGAGATAATGATAATGAATCATTATCCCATGCCTTTCTATAATCAAGAGAGTCTGGGAAAATAATCACAGCTCTTTCTTGGAGCACTCAGCTCCAGGCTGCCCAAGACTGGCTTAGGTTCTTCAATCTGAAAATGATATTGTTTCATTCTTGGAAGGGCTGTTGGCGTCAGCATCAAACCTTAAAATGGTAGCAATTAATGGATCACACAGTAGAGTCAGTGCCAAATAATGTCCCATGTCCACCACATGATACACCTGAATACCAGTTGTTTAGATGTTTGTTAGGTATTTTATATGATCAAAACAGTTGATAAAGCAATAATCCCTTACCGATCAAAAACATGCCAGTGGGATCAGGCTTATTCATTGCTTTTGTAAGTACAATGCCTTTATGTGTTCAAAAGCCAAGCTCAGTGCAGCCTGGAAGTCAAACTCTACTCAATAACATGTGTACTGGATTTGGAACACCAACTCTCAATAAGGTTCTTAACTAAAGAGTCTTGGAGCCTGACCTTGACAAACAGGATTTTTTTAAACTTCTATCATAGTGTCATTGACCTTGACAGTGGTGCTTTTGCTACACTGAGGACTTAAACATATGCACTTCTGCCAGGCAGAACGTTCATGTTATAAATGTTATTGAGTATATCAGTGTACTGTGTAGTTTTGTATTGTCGGTATGTTTCAAAAATCATTTGAAATGGGTGTTGTTTTTAGAACAATGTAATGTAAGATCAGTGCTGATTAACATCAGGCAATAAACCAGAACTGGTTTTCAGTATATTGTATTTATCACAGGACAAAATGTGCAAATGTTTCACATAGTAAGTGCCACTGTAAGCATCCACTACAATGGCATTAGGGGCCACAGTTCTAAGGCACTAGACACCAGAAAATAGTGAAATCAGTGAGAATCAAATCAATAAATCTTTCGAAATCAAGTCATTTTTGTGATTTTATCCTTTACCTATATTATGTATCTCATCATTTGAAATAGTATTTTAATGTGGTGAATAATGCTTTAGAAGCAGCCGGTATTTTCTTTTGGCATGTGGTAGCTGGCTGCTGATTGGTTGCTGTTGTCGTCAGGTGGGCGGGAGCTGGTGTCTCTTCCGGTAATCTGGGATATGGTGGAGGATCCAGCCAGCAGGAGTCAGGAGAGCAACAGCAAACATTGACATGACGAAGAAACTTTGCTGTGGGGGAACCAGAACAGTGCAAAATAAATGTGTGAGGCACTGCACTTTCAAATGTGTGAGGCACTGCGCTTTCAAATGTGTGAGGCACTGCGCTTTCAAATTTGTGAGGCACTGCGCTTTCAAATTTGTGAGGCACTGCACTTTCAAATGTGTGAGGCACTGCACTTTCAAATGCACAGTAATAACCGAAACAACCTCAGTGAGAACGATACAGTACCACATGCAGAAAAATGAAAGATAGCTATTCATTTGTTCTGAATAAAACAATTTAAAACATACCCATTGTTTTTTGTTTTTTGTACATCAGTCATTTGATGGAGGGACTTGAGATTTCAGAGTACTTGATAACAGATGTCACTAATTATTGTATATGCTATCAAACCCATTGGTCACAAGGTCACAGATTTTCCCACTCTATTGAATTCAAGGGTACCTGAATCAAGTAATCAGGGACTTGATGATTAGCTGGTGATCAAGTAGTGGAATCAAGTATATCTCAAGTAAAGTGAACATATTATGTAAAGGTTTAGGTAGATTGCAGGACTAGATTGTGACTCTAAACATATTATGTAATTAACAGTAATGCGTGCAGTGATCAGTGCTGATAGGTTTATTGGATTTATTATGATAATTATCTTTAAAAGAAAATGAACTTTAACATGTAATCTAGCCTTTCAGATATTACCTCATAGATTAAAAATAATTAATCTTGGACAATCTAGGGCAAACATCACCTTTTTGAATATTTGAATTCTGAAATAGCTTCTTTACTAGCCCAGCAAACACTCCAAATGCAGTGTGCTAAAATGTCTTTTAGCAAACTGACAGAATGTTAAAAATGTAAATAAAATAATCCTCAATACATGAGTTTATTCTGACTAACCCTAACTTTAACCCTTAGCCTCTCTCAACTCTTCTAAAATATACCGTCCCCATTCAATCAGTTAAAATGTGAGGAAACTTTCAATAACTGCGAAGCTGTTTCACTTACCCCAGGGCCGATCTTACTCTTGGGTGGCTTACTATGGATGCTGGACCTTCGTTTCTGTAGAACGCTGCAGTTCGTGCTCCTGGGCTTCAGGGCCCGACTCAGACCCAGCAGCATCTCAACAGCAGCAGGACTCAGAACAAGTGACTGTGTGTGTGTGTGTGTGTGTGTCATAGAGAGAGAGAGAGAGGGAGGGAAAATGAAGGAGTGAAGAAGAAAGAATGGGTGTGTGTCGCATGCACCCCTGGAGCTCTCCTCGTGTGTGCTGGGGGAGAAGCATCGTCTTAAATTGGCCAGAATGTGGACATTGTTCTGTGCACCAGCCCACCCTGAGGGAGTGGTCTGTGGAGGCTTTACTGCAAATGCAGCTTTCACACAGTGCGATTTATCACGGCTTGATTGAATTGACACAGTTTGTGGTACAGTCTTATGTGGTACAAAAATAATTTCTAACTGTTTTAATGTATTCTGAAATTAAACTGAAGTTAAATCAGTCCTAAAACCTTTAAAAATGAGCCAATTACAAATCACTTAACCGTAAAAGGAGACCAATGTAGAATCTTCTCTGCAACAATTGTAATCTTATTGTGAACTGCTTCTCCCTCTCGATTGTTGACCAGAATAAAATTTGTTATACTGGCTGGTGCCTAATAGGAGTTCACAGAACGGAAGGTTCCAGAAAGGTGGCTGCCTTGGACCGGAAAAACACAACACCTGGCTGTCTGCTCTGTGTACATTCAGTGCCATGTGGAGTACAATGGTGCCTAAATTATGATCTGATTTAAGGACTAGATTAGAGGGAGGGAAAGAGTGGGGGAGACGAGCAGATGTGCTTTCCTACAGTACTGTGTTTCATACGTGTTAGCTACGACATTAGACAAGCAGATCTTTGTTGTCAGCTTTTGCCAGACAGGACTGGACTCTTGCCTATTGATGGACAGTCTCACTGTGGCTTATGCACCTGCCTGTGTCTTAAAGATCTGATAATACACTTAAATTGGACTTCACACTGCACATAACACTGGGTGAAGAGTGTGGGTCAAAAGTAGTTATTCACCATTCATAATACTGGTAAATAGTTATAATGGTTAACATTTAGGTGAAATTGTGGTTCCATAAGAAATACAAGGTTTTTTTTTCTCTCAGACTTGTTTGTGATGCATAGAATTATGTAATTTATATGTAAATTATTTTAGAGCATTTTGTTTTTCACATTTTTATCAGTTTGCACAGGTACTATTAACTCAACTCATATCAAATACTATTTGTATATTTCCTGTTTACCACAGACATGGTGAACTGACAGAAATCTGGGACTAGAACCTTAAAGAGCAAGTCAAAAGTGATTAAAACATGGAAACACCCCCTTGAGATGGTATAGGGAGGAAACACTGAAATAGCCCATACACAAAAATAGAATGCATCCTCCTTTAGATGCAAGCAGATAGTTTGATTTTGATATAAAAACTGAAGGTACAGTACTTGGGTCTCCTACCAGAGCCCTGGGAGCTTGAGCCACACTCCCCCAATTTGGTAGTCACAGCTCCTAGTGCTCCAACTACTACTGGAGCCACAGTTGTCTTTACCTTCTACATAGCTTGGTTCTTGCGTTCCCTGTACGCTCTGCCTGCTACAATCTTACATCCCCCTGTTATGTGCTGTATTGTTTCAGAGGCATTTTTGCACAGCCTGCATCTGGGTTCTTGCCTGGTGCGGTAGATCCCAGCCTCTATTGATCTTATATTTAAAGCGTGTTCTTGCTGCCATGATTAGTGCTCTCTTTCAGTTCTGTTTTTTCGAGCCATTGGTAGGATTTTTCTATATCAGCCACTTCCACTATTTGCCAGTGATACATACAGTGGAGGGCTTTTATCCTTCCATGTTGGTTCCTGCTCCTCCACACTCCCATCCTTCTCAAGTTTCTGCTGTCTGAGATATACTCACTAAGCACTTCATCACTTGGGGCCATCTTCCTGATGTATTGCTGGATCTTGGCTGTTTCATCCTGGACAGTGGCTCTGATGCTCACTAGTCCTTGAGCCCCCTCCTTACACTTAGTGTAAAGTCTCAGAGTGGTGGATTTGGAATTAAACCCTCTGTGCAATATGAGGAATGTCTTGATATCAGTGGCTTCTATCTCCTCCTTTGGCCAGTTTATTATGCCAGCTGGGTATCTGATGTCTGGTAGTGCGTAGGTGTTGATAGCCCAGATCTTGTTCTTCCCATTCATTTGATTTCTCAGGACTTGCCTCATTCTTTGCATGTATTTGGCTATGGCTGCTTTTCTTGTGGCCTCTTCTTTGATTCCCATTGGCCTGCGTGATTCCAAGGTACTTGTTGCTGCTCTCAGCAGGTGTTATGTTACCTTCTGGTAGTACAATCCCCTCAGTTCTAGTTACCTTCCCTTCCTTTGTAACCATCCATCCACACTTATCCAGAGCAAACTTCAGTTAACCATGCAGGGTCAGTTCCATCCAATAGCAGCTGGTTCATTTTGTGATGTCAGGCACTCGTGGAGTGCAGCTAACTTTTTCAGCCAGTAGATATGAACCATATCAGTGCTTGGGGTTGTCCAGAATGACTCTCTTGAACATCTGCTATCCTGATACTTGCTGTGGTCTGCTCTCAGGTTTAGTAACCACCAGCCATTAGTGTTGTGTGTCCATGTCCCATATGCTTTTCATCTTCATACACACACACACACACACACACACACACACACACACACACACACACACACAGTGCAACTATTTATAAATCATGATGGGGAAACATTTTCAAGCAGTATATGAAAATGTCTAGTGCATCCAGGTAAGGTTATTCATGACAGCAGGAGGGTGAGATGCAAATGCTCCAAGGTGATGCAGCAAGTCCAAAGGACAGGAGACTGGGATTATGTCAGGTAGGTCAAGAGAGCAAGTGCAAGCACAGCAGGGATATCTTAACAGGGTCATGCACTGGTATTATATCAGACAGGCTGGGACAGTGGTACAACAGATTGCTATGTGCGTTTAGAGTGTACAGTAATTAACACATGTTGTATTTAGTGATCATAATGCAAGCAGGGCTTCTGGCAGGTCTAACTGTGGCAGGACCAGAAGGAAGCACAGACATGGGGGCACCCAGAGATATCAGCACTTTTTCAGTCCACAATCAACAAACCAGAATGATCTCATGAAGAGAGGCAGGGCCTTTAGTGCCAATACATACACATACCATTATTCTATATATCCATTGTAGACTTGCACCTTTATCTAATGGAAAATCAATTATGCAAAGGCTTTAATACACAGGTTTTAGCCTAGATTTAAATAACAACCTGGGTATGAATATTAAACGGTATGAGATTGCTCAGATGTACTGCAACAAAATAATTTAAGCTATGTAAGTCAGTGGTCCTATTGTTAAATTAAATAGCTTGTAAATAAAATGAAATAAGTCTTAGATCTGTCGTCAATGGTAGATAGCTGAAATGCACCGCAGGACTTCCAAATAAATGGAAAAGCCTTTTCTAATAATTGCCTATTTTGCACTGTACGACAGCGGACTTGGAAAAAAATACCATGCATTATTCTCAGCCACCACACGTTGGAGTCCTTGAACTGTGGAAGTAAACGATCCAACTACTACGTGGAGTTAAATGGAATTTCTGTGCCCACTCCATAAAACTAGATCTTTAAACTATCTAAATAAGTAAGAGAAATAGCCTAGTCTACTTGAATAATTTACTCTTCCAGCTTTTACTCTTTTACTCTACCTTTCATCTCTACTTTGTGGTGGTGTAATAAAATTAATTAGGCAGAAAATAACCACTATCTTCAGTAGGTTACTGAATAATAATGACTAGAAGTATATTTGGGTTTTGAATCAGATACTATTGATCAGAACTTTATTAATAAATTAATTCATTAGGGATATTAAGAGAAAGTGGTTGGGCCTTTTAACTAGGTTTCAGAAACAGCGACAACTCTGCTCTGTCGGAAAGAGTGGTTAGTGGAAGCGGAGTGGCAGAAGCTGGCTAGCCAGGCTGGTGATTTAGCTAGCTAGCAGTTGGATTGGCAAGCTTGCGTTTTTCCGCGTAGTTAAAGCCAAAACTGGGTGTTGAGGCATAATCAGAAAGTGGTGACGTTAGTTGATTCCCGAAACTGACAGCACTGTGGATTTGAAGTTAAAAAATCGATAAAAGTTTTGCAGATAAACACGCTATTTAGTTATCTAGCTAGCTAGCTATAGTAAAAACGAACCTGGGTATCCAGATTGCTAGCTGCTATGAAGGCGAATCGGATGTTAGCTACCTAGCTGCTGTAAAAAAAAGTAGCAAGCTTGCTAGCTTTAGTTAGTAATATGGACGTGTATTGATTAATAAGTCGATTAGTTATACTGAAGTACTTCGCCGTTGCTAACTAGCTAGCTATCCCGTCAGCAAAGTGTGACAGAACTTGGTCGTCTAAGTCGGGAATCAAGGATCCTTCAAAAACCTGAACGCATATTCATCTAAAAGGCAAGTGTTCGAAACCAAGCTAGCTACAAACTTGACTGAGGTAAATGCCTAAGTTTATTTTGCTTGTAAATACTGCGTGTTTGCTCCATATCTTTCGTCTTCTAACTAGGAGCTAGCTGCCTAGTTAATAAACCAACAAGCAACTAGCTATAGGTAGCTGTTTACATATTTTCGAAATTGGTGTTGGAAAGCTTGCAATAAGCCCAGTGATGAAACTGTCGAGCCATCATTTCTCTATTGCTAACTAACTAACCTACCTTACCTACATAATTTCTTAAGTGGTAAAGTACGTAATATGTGGGTATCGTTAGCTAGTTACCTAACCTAACGAGTTTGGCTATCTAAAAACTTGAGTTGGAATAAGGTATTAACCAGTAGCTACGCTAACTTGGCTGCTTAGCATTTTCTTAGGTTAGCAGCCTATGTAACCTATTCTTATTATTATTAGAAATTTTAAAAAGGCCAACTAATAACTAAATCATTAAAGTCGCAAATAAACTCTCAGCTCAAAACGGATTTGCCAAGAAGATTATTCAGGAAGCCTTAACCACAGGTTAGTCGTTTCCTCGTAACTTTTCAGCCAAAAGGTCTAGCCATAGCTCTCTAGCTAGCAAGCTAGTTAATCGAGAAGTAGATGCTAAAACCACACCTAACCTTGGTTCAGGTTTATCTAAGCGTTATATTGGATTAATATAAAATAACTGTGATATTAATGTGGTGAATGACTCGTGTTTATTGTGACGCGTCTTTAAAGCTAATATACCTAAAAGCCAGTAATGTGTGTGAGGCTTAGTATAATTATATTTTTATCTAATTGACTGAAAATGCATTTTTAACCGAATGTTAAGTTCCGAGTTGGTTCGGGAAAGTCGTCTCAGTTAAAAGGAAATTCTAGTGGCATTCAAATTGGCTGACTACAGCGCTTTGAGCTCTTGGTCCTGCCCCCTCTCAAACGCAGAGCGTTCATTTACCTTCACAGTAGTTCTCTGTTTTCCTGATGGAGCCTTTTGACTCTCCTTTCCAGGGGCTTCGAAAGCCTGTTTTAAGGTTGTGCTAATGAACCATAGTTTTGATGGCTCATTTGCCCTTTTGTGGTAACGTAGATGGCCAGATGGAGTATTATTTTACGTCGGTGAACATTCTGGGATTTAAAAGATTATGGTTGTGATTTTCCCTAGGGCCATGTTGAGAGATTGTGAAGCATAGTGTTGTAAGTCTTAAATCTGGTTCAAGCTCTGATCAAGAATTGCTGACACAATACAAAATATACATATTTTGGTAGATACCTTGTTATTCCGGATGCAGGAGTTCCCAACATTGACTTTTGAGCATGTAGGCCTATCTGCAAGGTTTGTATATAAATGATGTCAGATCTGAAAGCAAGTGATTCATGGGATGATTTATTACATTTATGCATGAAACACTAATTGAGACATTGGCTGTGCTAATCTGATCTACCTGAAGGCAGCCTTGAATATTTGTGACCTACATCCCCCCTCCCCCCATAAATGGGACATCTGGTGTATACTGAAGGTCAGCAAGCCTGCATCATGCCTTAAGGCATATAAACAGAACCAATGGCCTGTTTCCTAAGTAACAAAATGGAAATT
This sequence comes from Tenebrosternarchus preto, assembly GCA_025802075.1. Classification (NCBI taxonomy): domain Eukaryota; kingdom Metazoa; phylum Chordata; class Actinopteri; order Gymnotiformes; family Apteronotidae; genus Tenebrosternarchus; species Tenebrosternarchus preto. The sequence continues at coordinate 1,683,117 of JAOYMR010000019.1, read as the reverse complement.
AATGTAAAGTTTAAGGTAGTTATGCTTTCATCTTGGTCGCAAAACTGTAAGTCAATATTTAATGTTGTTTGTATGGTATGATCATTTCTTTTATCTTACTTAAAATGTAGCCGTTCAGGTGTAACTGAATGGTTACACTTGAATGGTTACCAGTTTTGTTTTGGACTGTCTCTGCAACATAACTGCTAATGTTAAATGAGCATGAAATGCTTTCATTGTAAGCTGTACTTATTTGAATTAATTATGAAAACATGCATTTAAAAACATTGTCACTTAAAAGATCCATTGTGTTGTTCTGAGCTATAGAAGTTTGTCTGATTTGTAATATCTTCTTAATGCTGAATAATCATGTGGAGCCTTGAAGCAATCTGTATCACTACATGGGGAAATTTGTGATATTTTTCTTTTGTGGAAGTGCTTATTTATCTCATTGAGGCACTGATTCTGGTGAAGTTAAGACCGTCATCAATAAAATATAACCAGCCCATCACATGTCCCTAGGTGTAAAGTTTACTATAGCTATAGTTGAAAGCTTAGAAAAAAATCCCCAAATGTCTGACTTGCACAGTGTGAGATTAAACAGATTTAAGGATTAATCTGACTTTCTTATATTACCCTAGCCTAATTCTGTTATGTAAAGCTAACCATCAGCTGTACTTTACCTAAGCAGCTTGATCAAGTAGACATTTGAAATTCTGTGTAGTGAATCTTGTCAAATCTTGCCATGTGAGCACCTTTGTGACACAAGCTAATAGGAACAGTGATGAGAAACCGCCAGCGATGATGAAGGAAAACTCTTGCATGATGACTTGTGCTACTGCTACTTCTGCATGAAATTATTCTGATTGTGTGCATCTTTTACTCATGTATAAATGACAAAATACTGAAATACTAACAGGTGGAAAGTAAAGCTTTAAAACTGTGAATTTTGGAAATTCCCTTACATTTATGGAAGAGAGGGAGGCTTTTTGGGCATTACAGCCTGTTTGTTTTATATAAAATACACATGCATGCACACACACACACAATTATAGATTCAGCCATGGCAGGTTCCCTAGGTTACACTTTTCAGCTGTTGAATGGTGGGAATAAATAGACTTTGCTTAGCAGAAAACATTAGTTTTTGTGCCGAATAGTTTTATGCAGCTTTATAACAGCATCAGACTTATGAATCTATTCTAGACACCGATATAAGAATTTGTCCATGAGTAAGAGTGCACATATTTAGGTTTTAATTTGAGTTTTTTGTTTGGAAAATGTAATTACTGTGTGTGAAATCAGCACATATGAAACTGTGGTTTTGAAACTTTGAATCAGATTGGAGCAACTGATTAGGTTTTTACCTCTTTGAAGAATACAGTCCTTGTCAGTGTCTCATCAAAACGTCCTTCTCCACAGTTTCCATTTAAGCCTTTTTTTTTTCCTCTTGAAACTTGAAACAACCATTGTAGCTGGTTATTCAGGTTCCATTTTGATGTGTGTATTCTCATGTATTTTTGTGAAAGAAAGGTATTCATCTCTGATCTCCCCAGGTAAAAGATTAAATGAGCGATCTGCAATTCTTGTGGTGTGCACACTTCTACACCAACAAAACAGTGGGTCACAGGAAATACATGGATGATCAGTATAGCAGTTCTAAGATTTGCATGCATGTGTTGCATTTATACCAAGTGAACAAATGCAGTCACTATAAGGGATCACTATATTGTATCCCAAGTCCTCAGTTTTTTTTTTTTTTTTTTTTTTTTAAATGTTCTGTTATTTCCAAGATGACCTTTGCCTGACCTCTGCTTGCCATCACCAGAGTGAGTATAGGAATTTGATGAGGAATAGAAAATGGGACGTATTTTTCGTATCCTGTCCCACATTGCTGTGTTGTCAGTGGGACAACAGCATTTTGTTATCGTCAAATTTGCTTTTACCTAATTTACAACATTTTTTGTCCACTGAAACATTTTCTTATTTCCATCCCAAAGTTACCAGCATGGCAAGTCTTTCTCTGTGAGGTCTTAAAAAAATAAAAAAGCTTGACATTTTAACTGGTCTACTATTGACAGAAAGTGCTTGGCAACCCTCTTAAGGTTTTTGATGCATTAGTAGTTCATGAGACTCAAAATGCCTTAGGTGTGGAGCCCTAATCCAAGCCCTGTTTGGATTAAAGGATCATGCAGACTTCCATTGAAGGTTTTTGTGTGGTCAGTAATATCTCAAGGTGTGCTTCTTAGTAAGGTTGTGAAAGGCATTTTTTAGGTATTGAGACTGGTCAGAGCTTTTTAATTCCCATCAAATTTAGAAGAGAGATTCTGCTGTTATTTCATTGTTGTTGAAGCCGAACTTTTAGGTGTGAGCTGTAAACATAGATGTCAAATGTATTATCAGCCTTGTCTGTCGTGTGCTAACCTAATTCCTCTGGGTTATCTAGAATAGGTCTCACTCTTTGACACTTGTTCACCTCATACTGCCCAGTGTAGAATAGTATTTGAACTCAATGTTCATTACAGGTGTCAAACTCTTGAGTGTGAAGGTATAGACTTGCACCTAGGATAATTTTTAGTGGTGTAGCCCTGTTGACCCAATCTGTTTGACAGATTGTTTGAGATGGCAAAGTGACACTTGGCAAGGTTTCCTTAATTCAAAATGCTTTGGTTGCTAAATTGGCTTGAATCCCATTAACAATTTGTGACCTTTTATTGCATCTTTAGTGACAGGTCCCCAAGACTACTATGACAACATTGTGTGACTTCTTTTATTAATCCTATGACAGAAAATAATATAGATTGATCAAAATAAATTACAATTTAGTTTATTTTAATGGTGTAATATGGGCAAAATGCTATGCTGATTTAAAGGAAAGACTATGGTGATGGTAGAACTGGTTGCAAGTCGGTATTACGTTTATTTATCGCTCAAGTTCAGTGCTCCGCTTCGTGTGTACTGTATTAGATTAACACATACATTGTATGGCCAGAACTGTAGCAGTTTCTGATGAATAATAACAAGATACTGGAACTGAGGCTATTGCAGTATAAAGGAGATGCAAGAAGCAATCAGAGTAAATTGCAGGAAATCGTCTAAATGTCTGTTTTGAAGCTCACAGCTATTCTGCAATTTTTGTAGCCAGGGTGCTGCTATTGGCTGTAATGAATATTGCATTTTTTCCTTGGTTTCACAGCCATAGATGTTCTTAGCACGACCCTTTTCAGAGGTCAATCCAATCAGCCAGATATGTCATTTAAAAATGCAGCTCATTATAAACTTTACTTTTTGACAGAAAGTAATTTAGTACAATAATAATTCGGGGTCCTTTTAAGCTGCTGTGAACGGACGTGCCGGTTTAGTTGATGGCAGATGAACTTATAGTTCTGGAAAATGCTTGAATTTTGACCAGTGCGGACTCTCCTTTTAGGAAAAAAAACATGAATTTAAAGAAAAATTGAAGTGCATGATGGTTTGCCAGTTTGTTGCTTAGCAATAATGAGGGCTGTTTAATTATTATAAGAGTTTTTCTTGCTTTTCTTTTTTTGCTTGAATATGGCATATTACCAGGCTATGAGATGAAATGGAATAAATCTGTTTATTCTTCCTGAATAATTGTATTTCAGCAGCCTTATTCATTTATGTAATTAAAAAAGGTGTGCAACTTACATACTTTAATATTAGTCTTCAATGTGGCCTCTTTTATACTTCTGAAGGATTATTAAAAAATACTGAATGGTCCAAATTCTTTCCATATCTGTTGTTGTGTGCCTCCTTTTAATGAATTGTGTGGTTTGACACGGTAGTGTATTATAATACTGGACCTTCCACAAATGTGTACTGATGATTGTATCTATGATTCCTTGAAGAAACACTGAAGTAGATCTCACCATTTTTGCAACCCTAGCTGCTACTACTTCATGTACCCTTTTCTAGCTGCTTTCTGTTTTGTTAAACCCAGGATTGTTATGATTACTTCACAGTATGTTCATGTTTTCATCTGCCATGTGCCATTGGTCTTCATAACTCTGGAGAACATCAGCTGTTGTGAAGGACAAATATAGTCTGCTAGAACTTTAATATATGACTTTGTATACACGGTGACGGTGCATATATTAAACAAGACTGTTCTGATTCCTTATGAATTTTTATATATTTTTTTGAAAGCACATATGCAAAATGAGTCATGTTAATTTCTGTGATGGCACGGTCTGTGTTGTGATTTCTGTTGTTTGCATGCATTACTTTTGGCATGCTTTTAAGGCAATAAATAAATACTTCAGCAATAAATAAATGTGATGCCGTCTGTCCATCACTTCCAGGACCATGGTCCTTTTTTTATTTTTTATTAACATACCAGTATGAATTAGGATTAATAAAAGCATTGTTTCATTATGGTGGTCTGCGGGGGGGGGACATGTCGTTTAAGATGTAGTAAATATGAAAAATTGTTAATTAGCATCAAGTCAATTTGGCAACTAAAGAACTTTATAAGCGCACTGGCTATTATAGCATAAAGTGTCAGCATTTGACCTGTATGTGTATGGTTTATACTACCAAAGAAAATGCCAAATGTTTGCCATGGAAATTGGATTTGTATTAAAGATGGTGCTTGTGCTTTTGCATATAATTGAACTAAAGAAAGAAAACAAGTTGTTTGGTCCTTTGGGAAGTGTCAGTGGGACTTCTACCAGCTCGGGGACTTCTAATTAAAAGTGTGTTTGTGTCTAAAAACAAATAAACAGCGCAAGTTCCAAATGTGGCTCACACTTGGTGAACTATTGATGAGAAGCACATTACCATTCCCACCTTTTTCTGTTTTGTCTGAGGAAGGGGAAAGATTGCAACAGGGTTGTACATAAAACGGATTTTTTTGGGATGATAATCTGATCTTTATTTTGTTTTGGCTAATTATATTTATATCTTGTAGTGGACTTTGGTGTTTATGGTTACCACTACCATTCATGATGACAACCTGGGGACCTAACTGGGTTGGATGCTGACCTAAGCATAATTATGGAATCTATGCTGAATGACACAAATATGTAGCCAGTATTTTGAAATTGTTGATGGGTAAACTCCTGTTAAGAAACATTTCTAGTAACTTTGCTTTCAACTTATTAGGAAAAATGATCTAGAAAAAAAAGGTTTTATGATGTCATGAATGCTAAATAAAGCTATTACATATAGACCTAATGGTAAAAATACATTGTTTTCACCCCCACCCCCTGTGAATGTGTTCATCTGTTGATCGAGGAAGGTACATGACTCATTGTGCACATATGCTTTTCCAAAAAAGGAATCTAAATAATCTTGTTAAATACGAGCATTGTCGCTGTGTATACAAAGTCATATACTAAAGTTCTAGCAGACTATTTATATCTAGCTAGCATGCAGGTTTATGCAGCCACAAGGCAAGACGTTATGAAGTCTGAAGTTGTTTGTAAATCATAGAGTTGGCAGATTATTTCCGTCCACTGTGCTTATGTCATCTAACAAATTCCACTGTTCTGCTACAATTCCAAATTGCACTGTTGTGCTATAGTCGCTGTGGTAATGCTATGGTATCTGCAGATGTCCCTTACATGCACTGGAAGTATAGTGAGCCAGTGGCAGACAAGAAAAGCACCTTTGCTCATGGATACAGCAGGAAGTGTTGGAGCTCTGCGATTGCTGCACTTTGCAGCTGCAGTCTGAGTAAGAATGTTGAAGAAACTTAATTTCCATCATTTGTATTTACAGTGTTGATATCTTTTTGACCCTAAGTGGGGATGAGGTGTGTATATATACCAGTACACAGAAAATGTAATTCTAGGACAAGCTTCCGCTTCACCACCACACCAGCTCAGAAACCACATTACTGCTGCTGCTGACCTAATCTGTTTGGAAATGTCATGTTTTCTTTTTCCATAACTCTTGAGCAAAATCCTGAGAAACTACAACGCCTCCAATATTTTTTTGTTTGTTTGTTTTTTAACCTTTCACTTGAATTAAGTAGTTGATTCTTTTCTGAGAATGTACAATGACCTCTCTCTTGGAGGTTCTGATTTTTATCTCACCTGCTTCAGATTCGGCCACAAAGTGCTTAAGTGTACTGTGAAACTCTGTAGCGTTGACCCCTATGCGCCGCAATGATTTTACCTACCATGTTCTCTGTCATATGTATTTTCCAAGTCCACAAAACGCACACATACTGGGTTGACCAACTTCTATGATCCCTCCCAAAGCAGCGTCTCAGAGATGAGCTGTTCCACTGTTCCAGGAAACTGTACTGCTCCTCCTAGGTTCGACTGTCAGGCAGATTGTACTCTCCAGTATCCTAGCATAAACGTTTCCTTGAAGACTAAGTGTGGTTGCTGTGTAACTGATGCACACCCTCTGGTCAACTTTTTCTATAGGGCCCACCATTCCAGTTTACCTGTTCAAGTGCACCATTCCTGTTTAACATGCAACGTTGATGAGCCATGTCAATCACACAGTCCCAACCCTGTCCAGTGGCTTCAACATCTCCTGGTTGAATTTCGTCCAATCTTGTTGCCCCTGCCACCTCACAACTACAATGGTGTACACAACTACATCCTCAGAAATGGAATTTTAACCTCTGTCCCAATATAAGTGTATGTTCACTGGGTTAAGAAGGTCCTCAAAGTATCCTCAGTAGAGATGAGCACTTCACTACCCTTCCTCAGAATAGTTAGGGTGATATTTGCATCTCTCCTCCTGAGAGGTAGAACAGTTTGCTAGAACTTGTTTAGGTGACCAAAAGATCTCCATGGCCTCTCTGAATTTCTCCCAAGAAAGAGCCTTCATCTCCACAGCTGCCTTAGCTGCAGCCCTTCCTGCCCTGTGACATCTCACAATTGAGGTTAATTAAATCCACTTAACCTCTCGATTGGAAATCTCTCCAAGAGCATTACTCGGAAAGCTTCCTTTTTGATGACTTCCCACATAATTGGTGTCATAGGATTGCTACCATGATGGGCACAGATAATCTCCCACATCTTTTTGCTGCTGCCTGTACTGTTGAGGGTTTGAATATTGTCCCTTCAGACTCGGTGTGCCCTTCCTTACCTGTGTTCCTTACTTGTGTGCCTACCTGTCAGAAGTGAAGGTTAAAAGTGTCTCTCAAAGAGTGATCCTCTAGATGTTCAGTCTACACACAAAGGTCTCCGAGATTCATCAGATCCATCTGGTGAAAATTCATGTAGCTGTGTGAGAGGTCCAACTCCTGCTGCCAAAAACATTCCCCAAACCATGACACTTCTTCCTCCACCTTTCACTGACTTCTTTACACACTTTGGGTTCAGTCTTTCCAGTCTTTCTTCATTTGGACGACTTGCTGCTGGAGGGTTTCGGTCACTTTGGAATGGGTCACCATTTTTGTCAGTGAAAACTGGAAAGTTAGGCTACCAGTTAAATGGGGTTTGTCAGATAATTAAGGAAATTAGCACCAGGTGCCAGATTAACACCATTAACTTGTATGTATGTGAAAGTGTTCTCTAATTTTGATCAGTGTTCTTTTTCACTGATATCATTTAAGTTGTTTATGCTGCGCTTTACAATGTATACAATTTATGAAATAAGCTTAAAATACTGCCGTTTCACTCCAGTTAGGATAATTTCACATAGGACTACACAATGACATTTAGAAAATTGTGTTCTCTAATTTTGATCTCCAGTGTATATGTGTGTGGGGATGTAAGGCTGCCTGTATCTAGTCAGGTTGAACCTGACTGATATATGAGGCTAGCCTGGCTACCAGGCACGTGTCTGAAAACGCCAGATCTGATACCAGTGTTCCACTGTCCCTGATGTGAGCAAGACACTCCTTTACACAAGCAGCTTCCCTTGGACCAGTCTTTGTCTTACCTCTCTCCTCAAATCTGTTCACCTGCTGGACATAATTGGCTTCTGATGACGGCTCTGGGCTTCACTGAAGTACGCGAGACCTTTCACTATTATAAGTTTTGTGAGCCTCAAAGTTATTGTTTACCTATGAATAACTGCTCAGTGTTATGTTAATTCAAACTAGGTCTGCAGCAATAGATTATTTTAGTAAGCAAGTATTCTACCAATCACTCCATTGAATAATCAAGATATCTTGACAAGAAATATTTTTGCTTAAATAGCAATAGTAAATATACAAAAGAGGTCTCTTAAAATGAACAAATAATTGCATACATGTCCAAACTAAACCTGATTTAGTGCGTTTAAGTGCTATGTTACATTCTGAACATTTTCTGAAATTAAAAAAAACAAATAAGTAAATAAAGATAATCCTTTCAAATGACTTAAAGGTATCCATGATATTTTTTTACATGTTTTTGTAGATTTGTGCTGTTTGTGAACAGAAGAGTTGTTGAACATTCTTTGGACAGGGCTGGTAGAGCAATGCCAAGTGATTGTTGATCACAAAGTGTAGACAGAACACTGGTTGCATAAATGGTTCAAACAAAATAGTTTCATTTATGCACATGAAAAATATAAACCAGGTACAAGTAATATGCCATTTGGTATTTTTTTCTTAACCATCACAGTGTGCTGTGGGCCTCAAAATTTGTGTGTAAGCAGAAAACTGTTTTTAAAAACGGTAGCTAGATTTCTCACAACACAGAGCAGTTTATTACTTCACCAACGTACAAAAAGCGATTCCCTAACAGTACATTTTGTTCAATCAGTTCATTAATTAATTCGAAAAACAATTG
>JAOYMR010000019.1:1647727-1659368 GCA_025802075.1 Tenebrosternarchus preto | reverse complement strand
CACGCGCTATCCAGTCATTACTGTCACCCGTCCACTACCACGCGCTATCCAGTCATTACTGTTACCCGTCCACTACCACACGCTATCCAGTCATTACTGTTACCCGTCCACTACCACGCGCTATCCAGTCATTACTGTCACCCGTCCACTACCACGCGCTATCCAGTCATTACTGTTACCCGTCCACTACCCTATGAGTACCATTACCCCCTTACTACCATGCCACTTCCCTGTCATCCTGTCACCTCCATGCCACTATCCTGTCACTACCCTGTTACTACCCTTTTACTAAAATGCTGCTACTGTGTTTTTGCCAATGATGTCCTTGCCACCCAATATTAACAGATAAGCTACAATCTGTTAAAACTCTTATAAAAGGACAAACAAGATATGTATTTCTAATAAAATGGCTGATGAGTGTAGGGCCTGCTGCACATTCCATACAGGTTTGAGGAACCCACTGTGTGGCCCTTCATGGCCACTTTATCATCTGTGGGCATGTGGGCCACAAGCCACTGAGCTCAGTGCCAGGAGTACGGATAAAACCCATCCAGGAACACAGCCTCTGTCACTCCAGCTGGAAGGAACCCAAATGAAATCTGAAGGTGTTGGAGTCCAGCCCAGGTTCTTATCTCAGCTGAGGACTAGATGAATGTGGTGGTTTGTGGCGTGAGTCAAACCCATATGGGCGTAACACCGAGAAACACGGCACCTCAGTCACAGAAATAGCAGAGAAAACAACACAAAAGCTCATGAAGGAGTAAATTGTTTTTTTTTTTGTTTTTTTTTTAAAGTTCATGATGGTGGTATGATCTGGTGTGATGGCGGTTCCCCAGGAATATTCCTGGGAGAATGGGGATGGTTTGTTTGGGTACTCACACAAAAATATGGGACCCTGGCTTTTCTGTTCTCCACTGATCTAAGAGCAGTGATCCTTTAGAAATCCTCTCCTCGCTGTGTTTTTTATTTCCACCTTTTTTCTTTGCATTTTAAATAAAAGGCTCAACGTTCTGTTATGAACTGATGAGTAAAGGCCAGGTTGCCTGGCTTGTCTGTTTAGTTATTTATCGAATCTTTCTTTCCCCCCCCTCCCAGCTCAGACATGCCAGATTGGACAGTTTTCCTGTCAGAACGGGCGGTGCATCCCCGAGAACTGGCGCTGCGATCGAGATGACGATTGTGGAGACCAGTCAGACGAGCCTTCCTCGTGCTGTGAGTGAGAGTTCTCCCTGTCCACGTGCAAGCCCCTCCCACTTCCACCTGCCCCGTCTTCACGCATTACCTCTTACAGCTCTCTCTCATTTCTCTCCTGACTGAGTTTGGGTGGTCAGATCAGTAATAACGTAGGTGCTGAAATAACTCCAGATGGCCCTTATTTCAAACCCGATTTATTGGAGAAAACAGTCGGGATCCAGTAAAATCCTTCACTGTTTCATGATGGGGGCATTTAATGAAAGTTGTGCTCATCTTTTATTCCCGTCTTCCATGTACATGTTCTTCCATAACATGCATGTTCTTCAATAACATGCATGTTCTTGCATAACATCCATGTTCTTCTACAACATGTTCTTTTTTTTCAGTCAAACAAAAGCTTTACTTCTATTGCTATGTGTTTCGATATTTGGAAGAACCGGCCCCATCTGTGATACAGATCAGACCGCCTTTGGAAAAGTTTAAGAGGAGCGAACGAGGCTTACGGAATAAAGCGTTCATTCTGAGTGGAGTGGAGCGGGTTGAAGGTTGAAGGCCACTCTGAGCTTTTAAAAAAAAAAAAGGAAGATATCCTGTGAAGAGCTCAGTGTGATTTTGTCTGCTTTGTTGTGACACTTTCAACTAAATGGAGTGTCAACATCCACATGCAATCTTCACTTACATTCAGTGTCAGCCGCGTCGTTTCTAACCAGGTTATTGTGCCCTCACTGAAATCAGAAAGAGGGGGAGGCATTATTCTACAAGGGGAAAGACTTTTTAGAGCTCACCCGTCCTGTTTAGTCAGGGTGCGGCCTGGATACGACGTCAGGTGTGACGGTATGACACCGGCGAAAAAAGTGACCTTCGCCCAAACAGTTAATACAGCTCATACTTGGTGTGCAGATAAATAGTCTGGACTTCGGTGCTTAAACCCCAATTGTCTTCGATAAGCTGCCGTTGCTTAGAGCGTCGCAGCATTGCCGTTTGTGTTTTGTGCCAGAGCAGGAATGGGATAGGAGCCTTCTGCTCATCTCCAGCCAATGGGCTGAAGCATGGCTCAAATGCCTAGCGGAGTGGATGCCAGAGGGACAATGAAAGAGAGAAACAGTGGCACGTCTGCAGCCTCCAGCCTGCCTTCTGAGAACTACATTCCCCATAATCCTTGTTCCGACTACTGAACTTGACACCCAGAGGCCTGTAAGCTTGGCATAAAAGGAAAGAGCTTTATGTACCAATACCATCATAAATGACAAGACTCACATCAATCGCCCAATGCTTATCCTTGTAAAATCCTTGTCAAACGAATTCCATTGTAAAACAATGTTAAATATGTTTGCAACTCTTCAACAATTATAGGACACCGTGTTTCTGATATCTGCAGTACACAGTCAAACGGGAACATTGCCCGGTTCTTGTCTGTAGAAAAAAAAAATAGAGAATTGATTTCATATCTTTCCTGAAGTACTTTGGCAATATGTCCTTGGTTCACTGAGCACATACTTGCTGTCTTTGAAGTCACTATATTCTGTAATATCACCGTAACATAAACACAAAGCCCTCATGTGGGCAGTTTTGACATTCTCAGAATAGTCTAGAACTTCTGTAATCCTCTGGCAAAAAAAGCTGACTGCAAACACTATTATTATTATTATTATTATTATTATTATTATTATTATTATTATTTATCCAGCAGTTTTGTGTTTGTGACAAAGGCGTTATTCCCTATAAAGGCACTGAAAACGTCCATTTCTCTGATAAAGAGCTGGACGAAAACCTGACTGCACACCCATGAAAAACATGTTGATGGTTAATTGGACATGAAACACATAAAAAAATTAAATAAATCCAGAATTATACCATTGTCCCCATCCTCACAAACAAACAAACAAAGATCTCCAAAAAATATTTCTGTGGCTTCAGTCCATCAGGAAAGAGGATAAATAAGTGAATATAGTTTATTTATGTGCTCTCACTTTATATTTACACGCTGCGTTTTGTGCGCTGTAGTGTAGTAGCTGACAGAACTATATTTAGCAAGTCAGATCTCCCGACCCTGTTAGCAAACCTTGTCAGCATACACTTTTCAGTATTCCCATATCCATAGGCGGTATAACCAAAGCTAGTGCACCACGTAGCTGGTTCTCAGAGCTGACGTTATGCTAACAGTCATATGCTCCGTGAGCACATAATTCTGTGAAGTCATTTTGTCATTGAGTTGGGTCATTAATCCATTCATTTTCTGAGACTCTCAAAGGGCATTTTGGCAGTTCCAACATATTTAATTGCTCATTACAACTCATCATCTCAGCCTCGCGGTTACTGGTCTCAGTTACTCTGCTCGTAGTAATCACTTAATTCTAGGTAAGAGAGGATACATATGGGTTCATCCAAGAATTATTTTATCCCTAGAAAGAGCTAATGATGCACAATTGATGGCATTATTGTTGACGCGTTTTGCTTTGGCCACAACAAAAGCATCAGCTACACTGTAGCTTGACAGAACTTTGAGCTAGCAGGTGTTTCTTAGTTGTGTTTCTTAACTATAAAGCAAATGAGCTAGTTAACTTTGAGCAGTCGTGTTTTATCACCATGTCAGGGGTTTCACAATGTACTACAGTGAGGGGTTTCACAATGTACTACAGTCAAGGCTTTCACAATGTACTTACAGTGAAGGGTTTCACAATGTACTACAGTCAATGGTTTCACAATGTACTACAGTCAAGGGTTTCACAAAGCACTACAGTCAAGGGTTTCAGGGAAGGAAATGCTAAGCCATTTATTTTTAGACGTAGCTGTAACAGTCACTGAAACACAAAGTGGACGCGCTAATCAGCTGTGCAAGTTAGCAGGGCCTAATTCTGTAGGAACAGAGACACTTTACATAGCGAAGACCACACGAGACGTGTTTAATTTATATTCCGTGCTTTTCATTCTGTGCATTATATGGCAGCGTAGGAAAAAAATAACCCAGCATGTGTTTTAGTAGTGAGGAACTCAGTTTTTGGGGGGAATTCCCCTTTAACACAGTTTTGTGATGACGCTCGTCACCTTGACAACGTTGTAGCACATCCAGAACACTGGCCTCAAGCATTTGGGCTGCACAGTGCACAGAAACTGTGACTCGCCCAGCTGTGTCCCAGCTGTGGTTACAGCCCAGCTGTTGTTACGCCCCTTGGCGTCCTGGCAGAACATCTTCCATATGCATCAACGAACCTGCGCAAACGGCACCCGTGCCATCATATGGACCACGGCGCCCTTCAGAACCGCACACAAGGGCAGGCTTGGCTCTGCCGTCTTGAAGTATTAAACAGTAAACAAAGCAGACGTGCAGGAACTCAGCATTAGCAATGTGTGACCGACCGTTTTGCGTTTTGGTCGGCCTGTGTGTTCCATCGCAGCGTGACGGCTAAGGCGAGTTATGAAGAAGAAGAAGGCTGGAGAATTCTGCATCGCGTCTCAGTGCCATGTTTCCATAAGCCGAAAGGAGCAGTGAGTGTTAAAGATCTCGCCTGAGGCCACGTTAGGTGCAGGTGAACGAACTGCAGCCATTACAGCATACGGCAGAGCGGCTGTTCCATCAACCTCCCACTGAGCAGAGAAATAAAACGACCATTTGAGCCTCAGCTGCACGCCATCTCCAAACACCGTACCGCTTCCCGAGACGAAGCGTGCCGCACGAACGCGAAACATTCACAAACACGCTCTCACGCTCGCAAACATAATAGCCTCTGCAGGGTAGGGCCCTCATTTGCTCCCAGAACAGCCTCAGTTCTGTCTGGCATGGATTTCACAGTGGTGGAACTGTCATTCTGAGATCTCGGTCCACGCCGACTCTGTCGTGCCTCTGATGCAGCTCTGTCAGCTGCACGTTGGTGCTGTGAACCACACGATGTACCACGTCCCAGAGGAGCACAGCTGGACGCAGAGCTGGTGACGGGGAGGACGGTGAAGTTCTCTGAGCTCATTGCTGGGGATCAGTGTGTACAAGGACAACATTCCTAAACTGTGACTAAACTGCTGATGTAAGGTAGGCCTGGTCCAAGGAATCATGTTGTGTAATGCTAAATTCATACCCGGTGGTTTGCGCATCACTGCAAAGCAGGAGAGTAATCAGACAGGGCGCTGTTTCTCCAGAGTTCAGGACCAGTGAGCAGGATTCGTCATGGGTTTCCTCCCCTCATGGTCCTCCCCCGATGCAGTCCACCCCTCTTGTGGTCCTCTCCCGTCACAGTCGTCCCCTCTCGTGGTCCTCCCCCCTCGTGGTCCTCCCCTCTCGTGGTCCTCCCCCCTCGTGGTCCTCCCCTCTCGCGGTCCTCCCCCCTCGTGGTCCTCCCCTCTCGTGGTCCTCCCCTCTCGTGGTCCTCCCCTCTCGCGGTCCTCCCCTCTCGTGGTCCTCCCCTCTCGCGGTCCTCCCCTCTCGCGGTCCTCCCCATCACGGTCCTGCCCTTCACAGTACACTTGAGGTTTGACGCGTTGCAGCTGCTGAGATGCTTTTCTGTCTCCCATCTCCACCTGTGAAAACTGCTGATGATGGAGCTGTTTGTGGTTTTCCTGTGTAAACCCTAGAAGTGTGTGAAAACACCAGGAGATCAGCAGTTTCTAAACGGCTCGAACCTGTGTGTGTGTGTGTGTACGTGTCTGTGTGTGTGTAAATCACTAATCTAATAATAATATTATTATTGTAATTATTACTGTATTTAATCAAGTCTAATTATACTAATTAGATTAAGTTTACTAATTAGATTAAGATTACTAATTAAGTCGGTTATAAACTTGAATAAAAATATTATTGATAAATAGCTTATAATATTGATCTCTAATAACTAGCTAATATTTATAAGAATATGAGCTACAGTAGTTACAAACAGCAAAACAATGAACAGTAATAAAAGATAAAACAATAAAAAATATGTAGTATTGCTGATTATCAAACTTCAGTGTGCTCCTTCTCCCTGTGCTCAATCTGTAACACCCTTCCCCGAATGTCATTCCGTTCTTGAGTTCTAGATGACTGACTTCAGAAGGATGAGGCGAGGTGCGTTGCTATGACGAGCTGATCACTGAAATCAAGCAGGTCACAGTAGGGGAACGTCAACACGGACGCAGCTCAAAAAAACTAAACAAAAAATGCTCACAGATCTACAAGCTATTATCCAAATACACTGATGTGCAGTGTACATCTCTACCAAACAGAGCTGAAAAAAGATCTGTGGAATATTTTAAGATAATGGAATGTAACATCAGCAATGAGGAATGAGGTGGGTGTAACAACCGGCACTGTTGTATCGTATTCCGTAGTTATGGCAGCATTAAGTATAAATAATCACAGCTAGGGTTAGGGTTAGGGTTAATCTAAAATGAATAAATAATAACTTCTACAGTATAGTATACAGCAAATAATAACTTTTATACAAATCTTGGAATATTTTAGACATTACAAATCTTTGGAAAATATAGACAACAAATATTTCGAGTACCGAACTTCATGTCCGGGATCCATATTCCATATTTATGGAATGATAAAAGTTTTTCGTCTGTATAATCAGATGTGTGTTTGTGGATATCTTTCACTGAGGATCGAAGACGTGTCGAAGTGTCTCCTTTGCTTAAAGGATCAAAATGGGAAAAGTCCCATCGTTAACTCATGATGAAGCATCCATGGAAAACTAGTCCAATATTCCAGTGTTTAAAGGGACGGCAGGACGGTGTGCACGCTGGTAACATGCTAAGTAATAGCGTGGGTTACGATTGCATGACTTTAGCATTCAAACTCAAAGTCATCCTGATTTATATAGACCTTTTTACAACCCACGTAGCTTCAGGTTCATTTACAAGCGAGACCAGGACGTTTTCTTAGATGATTTGTCACTGATGAGCAGCTCTAGCCCAGCGTTGGCATCATCTCTGCGGTAGAATGCAAATAAAACAAAGATGTAGGAAAAGCCTGCAGAGGTGAACACCGCGTGAACGGTCCATTCACAGCAGACGTGCCAGTGGTCAGAGTCCTGCCCCGGCAGGTTCATCTGTAGCGGTGGAATTAATTAAGAGGGAGGGCCAGAGGGTGACCACAATCCTGAGGGATTTCTAAGACTACACCCACACCATCGTCACAAACCTGACCGGAATAGCTCTACAACTCGAGGCTCCAGGTTCTGTTCCTTTATACACAAAAGGCTGTCTAAAAGCTTGAGTAATAAGTACGACTTTGTATTTGAATCTTGGATTAAAAGCTGGAAGGCTGTTCTGTTACTGAGGGTCTTTATAGGAGAAGGTTCTTCCTCCGGCTGTAATCTTACTAATTCTAGGTTGCAAGAGACAGCCTGCATCCTGAGAACACAGTTGGGTTATAGTATGCAATAAGTTGACTCAGATACTGTGGGGCCAGACCGTTTAACGCGTTATATGTCAGCAAGAGTACTTTAAAATCGATCTGAAATTTTTAACTGGGAGTCAGTGCAGAGCTGAAAGAACAGGGCGAATGTGGTCGAATATTTGAGCTCTTGTTTACGTCTCTGCCCTGCTGCGTTCTGTGTGAGCTAGAGCTTATTGAATGACGTTTTAGAGCATCCAATTAGCAGAACCATTACAGACCATTACAGTAATCCAAGCTTGATGAAATTAAAAGCGTGGACCAAGTGTTGAGAATCACGCTGCTGATTGGCTGATTAGATAATTGCATGAATCGGCAGGTGCAGAGGTGTGTAATAAAGTGGCCGGTGAGTGTACGCCTGCACGTTCATGCACGCGCGCGCACACACACACACACACACACACACACACACACACACACACACACGTACGTATGCATACGCAAACAAAAAAACAGGCAGAGACGAAAGAAGTCATTCAGAGTTCCTGCTCAGCTTCCTCGAGCTGGATCCAGTCCAGCACTAGGAAGCTGGTCTACTCGCCGCTAGCGTCTGAAGTCTCCTGACTCTCCCAGCTTCGGCCAGAAAGGCGTCCTGGTCTGTGATCAGCTCCATTCAGGAGCACCTTCATTAATGCGAGGCGGCGTTTAACTCGGAGGCGCGGCGAGCCGGGAGAGGCAGCGCTGCCTCTGAACAGATAAGGCAGCGAGCGTCGGAAATCGGCCAGGAGCCAAACGTGAGCGTTTGTTACAGCAGAAGAAAAGCAGGAGGAGGATTTGTTGGTTTTGGATTGAGGCTTTTCACTGAAGTTAATTACATTTGCAGATATGATTTGACTTTCTGGGATACAGATACTTTGTGTGTGTGTGTGTGTGTGTGTGAAAGATGGTCTTTTGTTATTCTGTTTGTTTGTGTCTGTGGTTTAATACGGGTGTAGGCCTGTACGTGGTGTGTTTGCATGTGCGCACGTGTGTGTGTGTGTGTGTGCGTGTGTGTGTGTGCGCTTGAGAGAAAGAGATGCTCTGCTTTTGTAACCCTGTGAAATTTGTGGGTTTAGGCTTGCGTGCGTGCGTGCGTGTGTGTGTTTGTCTGTATGTGCATGCATATGCATACGTGTGCGCGCGCACCTGTGTGTGTGTGTGTGTGTGTGTGTGCGTCTTTTCACCCTCTTCTCCATGTCTTTCTTTCCAGCCTTCCCAACATGTGCTCCTCTGACCCAGTTCAGCTGCTCCAACGGGAGGTGCATCAGCAGCAAATGGCACTGCGACTCTGGTGAGTCCATACGGACGCCGCAGACTGACCGCCAGCCTCGGCCCTAATCAGATCCCGGCCCTGCCTTCCCGCTCCGATCAGAGCCCGGCCCTACACGAAGCCCCGCCCCCCCCTGACCGGAGCTCCGGTCCATCCGGGTCGCGCTGCAGGCAAAAGTCGCAGCGCGACAACAAAGGCGGCGGATCTCCGAGTGCGTCCAGCTGCGGTTGCAGCGATGACTCAGCGCTTTCTGCCCGACTCTGCTGGTCCTCAGCTGGGAGTCTGCTGCTCTCGCACTTCTGTCTTTAACACACTCCTTCCCTGAGCGCCACTCCCTGCTCTCTTCTGTCTGTGTGTCTTTTTGTCGTGTTTGGTTTTCTTTACATTTTTTTCTTTCATTTCTTAGTTGCTTTCTTCATCTTTCCCACTCTCAACCCAATCTCTTCTGACTTTCTACTTCTGTCTTATTCTCCCTCTCTCTCTCCCTCTCTCTCCCTCTCTCTCTCTCTCTCTCTCTCTCTCTCTTTCCCCATGTGTAGAAGATGACTGTGGAGATGGGAGTGATGAGTTGGGTTGTATTCATGCATGCTCAGTGGCCCAGTTCCAGTGTTCCAGTGGGAAGTGTATTCCGGAACACTGGCTGTGTGATGGAGACAACGACTGTGGAGATATGAGTGATGAGAACACCACCTGTACAGGAACAGGTGACCACACACACACACACACACACACACGCACACACACACACACACAAAGAACACAGAAAATACATGTGTGACCATCAACCATCAACACAAACCATCAGGTGTGACCATCAGGTGACCATCAACACAAACATATTTACACACACAGATGCCTCAGACCCATACACATATGTACACAACCATACACACACATGCAGTCTGCCTTTCTCTAACCCCCCAACCCTCCACCCTAGCCTTGGCCTCTGTTAGTGACTGTACCGAGGAGGAGTTCCGTTGCCGCGGTGACGGCACATGCGTACCAGAGAGATGGCGTTGTGATGGCGATAAGGACTGTGAGGATGGGAGCGACGAGGCCACGTGTGAGGGCATTCGGAGAGAATGTGACCCCAAGGCAAAGTTCACCTGTTTGGACTCAGGTAAGGGGGGGGGTGGGTGGTGGATGCTTAGACTCAGGTAAGGGGGGTGGGGTGGAGTATGCTTAGACTCAGGTAAGGAGGGGGGGGTGGAGTATGCTTGGACTCAGGTAAGGGGGGGTGGAGTATGCTTGGACTCCTGACACTGACACTCTGAGACCTTTCAGCATGACGCTGAGCCTCCCATTAAATCAGGGGGCGCCATCATAATTTTGAGCTGTTATTAAAAAGACAAACTCAGAGATTGAAGAGCTTGTTCAGTTTGGTATTTACTCAACTTCCTCACCATCATTTTATTCAGGGATATGGGAAAGTGTGTTTGGGTATTGAAGCGTCTAATTTGGTTTTGTGTTTAAGAATCAATACATTCTCAGTAACGCTGCGACTATGGGAGGAAAATATCTAAAACCAACATTGCTGGACATGAGACGGATGTCAGAGTCTCCAGGTTTTGGTCTAATTACCACAGAACGGCAAGCAGATGCTAAATCAAGTTTATTTATCACCTGCTCTGGAAGGTGTAACTGGCTCCCAGGCACTACGAGAGCAATGAGCTTTGATTTTATGGTGGCAGAAAATCAAATCTTATAAACTCTGAGGGAGGACAGCACAGAAATTTAATGGAAACCATGATGTCTTTATACGTCCACCGCTAATGCTGCGTCAGGATGGGTCGGACGAAGCCCTTTCAGATGTCGGCGTCAGCATGAACCGATTCATACCTGGATCAACGCCGTGCTGTTTGGGGTGCACGTGCGATGTGTCCGTCAGTCATGGAGGTGGGCGGGGCTGGGTTGGATGGGGCTGGAGGGGGCGGGGTTTATGGTCACCATGGTGGCAGAATCACGGTCAGCTCCGATCCACCCACGAAATGAGACGTGCACAGTGCTTACCTTGAGACAGGGAGAGGTGGGCGGTGGGTTGCTGTGGAGACGGATGGAATTCTGCACATGCATGCATAGATATGACGTGTGGCGGAGTGTGTAATGGATATGATGTGTGTCGGAGTGTGTAATGGATATGACGTGTGTAGGAGTGTGCATGCTAATGTGGTTTCCCAGTTCCTAATTTTAAACTTTTTTCTACCTGCATTCAAAAAAAACCTGACATTCATTTTGGTTTGTTTTTTGAGTTCATTTTCATTCTCTCAGGTTTTCGTGATTATGGACCAGTGTAGATTTTTGAAGGAATATATGTGGTGTCTCTCACAGCATTACTGAGGACACACCTTGCTTTCTGGGTGTCTTTATCCAGCAGAGTGTGGCGGTTGTTCTGCTCCTAGATCACTCTTGACAGTACAGTGCTCCATTAATATTACTTAATTAATATTAAGCGTGTAAGAACAGATGGAAATTGTGTGTGTGTGTGTGTGTGTGTGTGTGTGTGTGTGTGTGTGTGTGTGTGCGCGCGCAGGGAAGTGCATCTCCAGGAGCTGGCTGTGTGATGGCGATCAGGACTGCGAGGACCTGTCTGATGAGGTCGGGTGTGAGAGTGTGGTGTGCAGGCCCCCCCACTTCCCCTGTGCCAACGACTCTTCCGTGTGTTTGGCCCCCGACCGCATCTGCAACGGCCGCCGCGACTGCACCGACCACTCCGACGAGGGCCCCTTCTGCGGTGAGCCCCGCCCCAAGCCGCTCGCCCCGCCCCCAGCCGCTCGCCCCGCCCCCAGCTGATTGTCCCACACCTGGCCCCATACCCCCCCTCCAAACCCCCC